>VXBJ01004673.1:265134-373135 GCA_013400055.1 Nycticryphes semicollaris | reverse complement strand
GGCCGCAGTTAAAACCGGAAAGTTTTAAAAGCGGTCTGGGTGCTGCGGCGGAGAGTCGGGAGGCGAGCAGGGCCGGGCGCCGGAGCGCCGGGAGGCGAGCCGGGGCCGGGCAGCGGAGAGCCGCCGCCTCAGCCTGTGTGGTGGAGGGGAGGGCGGCTCGGGTCGCGCCCTCCCGGCCTTTCGGCGGGGCGGCCCGATGGCAGCTGGCTCTGAGTCCTGAGGGGAAACCGACTGGGTCGGGGGGACCAGGGGCCGAGGGGGGGAACACCGGAGGCGGCGGAGAGCCCAGGTGTGCCGGCGGCAGAGCCGGGCCGCGCCGCCGGGGTGGGATCGCAGCCCCCGAGAGGCATCGTGGAGAGATTCATGAGGGGAATAACTCTTAAAGAGACTCGCTGAAGACTTTGCGGGGCTTTGTTTTTTTCTTTCTTTTTTTTTACCCCCTTTTTCCCCAGTCACCAGTACCGAGAAAGGACCGAGACCTGTGTTTAAGCAGCCTGTTGGAAAAAAATCTCAGGAAAGAGTTAAAAGATGACCCAGGGGGGAAAAAAAAATCAGGATAATCCGTTCTGAATGTAAAAATGTGTCTTTTGTCTTTTTTTTTTCTTTTTTCTTTTTTTTTTTTTAGGCACCGTGCCTACATTTGTGCGGTTTTTGTCTCTGCAGTGGTGCTGACGTGAGTTTGGTTTGTAGCATTTTGGTTCTCCTTATCGTTTATTACCTAGTAAAACCCAACAAAATCATTATTTTCTCTTACATTTCTAAACCGGCTATGGTTCAAGCCTTCTTTAAAAGAAGTAGTGAGAAAATAAATGTTCTCATGCCACAGAGATTTCCATTCCGGGGTCCCGATTCTGCTAGAAATTTGTCTGAGCTTTTTTATCGGTCGGTGTGGTACCACCCTGGGCTGGGACCTCCTGAGGTTTCCGTGTTTCTCTCAATTTTGAAAATGTGATTGTCAGTTATTTTTGGCTTTGTTCAACATTTCCTCCTTTAAATGAACCAGAAATCTTGTAGGAATTCCCTGATGCCCTGTTAAAAAAAAAAAAAAGTGAAATGAGTTTCTCATTAGTACATTTTTAATAACTTTTTGCTCTCCCTCTCTCTCTTAACTGCCTTTTAGTGGCCTATTTATAACGTACAGACTGAAGTTAAGAACAAAGCTGATTTCTATAGTGTTCTCAACCTTTGTAGGTAGAAATTTCACTGATCTTTGTCAGATAAATGAACTGCACCTTATCACAGCCGTTTTAGCTGCTGCTTTCCCCTCGTGCTTTGTGGGAAACTGAGAAGAGACATCTACCAACAGGAATTTTGGGTTCAGCTGTCAGATACCCCTTATCACATGAGAAACTCTAGGAACTACCTGTTTCTTCAGTGCTTTTTCCAGCATGGACTTGCACAGGTCTTTTAATTCTGCTCCTCAAGAGAGTTTTGGCGGAGCTGTTGACCACAAATGCAGGGTGAAGAAGAAGAACATGGACAGCACTGGCAGACATACAGAGATAAAGACAAGCCATTTACATAGCTGGGCATCTTCAGATGCTGCCGGGGAGGACATTGGAAAACTCTCCTTCTAGGGAGTCCTTAAGATGCTTGGCACCCTTTTGGGATGTGGTTGGTGTTCACGGACTGATGGGACTGCTCTTTATGAGGTGTAAGATATATAGCATTGGCCGTGCTCCTACGCCTCCTGTCTGGGGAACACCACCTAAGCTTTGAAGCCACCCCAGTGTCAGGCACGTGTGGAAGTTGCCATGTGTGAGGTGACAGCCCTCAGTCATGCTCTGTAGCTGACCACTGATTCGTTGCTGCTTGTTTGGAGGTGTGTACATTGATGAGAGAGTGGACTGTTTCCTCCTTGGTTGCTGCTATATCCAAATGCTAGCAAAATAATACCTTTTTTTTTTTAAATTCTAATAATGATTTCCCATGCATTAAGTAGAGAAATGCGTTTGCATATATATGATATGCATATATATATATAAGATACACAAGCTGATAAGGTGATATGAGCTGGCTTGCAGGACAATAGATAAGACTATACAATAACTCTTTTGGCCATGGCACTTAATGTGTGATATTATGCAGTTTCCTTGTTTGTTTTTTGTTACAAATATTCCTCCTCTGTGGTTTTTCTCCCTTGCCTTGTTTGGCTTTGAAGCCCAGCCGGGCATCCCAATGGTGTGTGCACTACCAAGAAGTGCTGTGGTGTAGAGGAGCTGAAAGAATTTCTCTATGAATAGTCATGGGAGACCTGCCCTGGGTCAGCAGGTAGCACTGCTGTCATAGGGACTGCCCTCGGAGAGAAATATATCCATCTTTTACGGCAGCATCAGAATTTAAGAGAACTGAACGCTAATTCTCTCTGCTGAATTGGGCTGGGCTTTGCGTTTACTGTTACAGCTGAGCACCCGCTTCTCCCAAGGCCATTTTAACCCCTTGAGAATGGGTCTGGCATCTCTCGGGTCCAGGTGCACCAGAATAAAATTATCTTTGTCTCCATCATGCATTGCAAGAGACTGTGGGTGGGTCGATGGCCATGATAGAATGGTTAGAGTTGGAAGAGACCTTAAAGATAGCTAGTTCCAACCCCCCTGCTGTGGGCAGGGACTTGTCCCACTAGACCGGGTTGCTCAAAGGACCGTCCAGCCTGGCCTTGAACACTTCCAGGGGGGATCCACGATTTCTCTGGGCAACTTGTTCCAGTGCCTCACCACCCTCACTGTAAGGTCTTCCCGGAGCCGCCTTTTCTGCAGGGTGAACAATCCCAACTCTCTCACCTTGTCTTTGTAGGAGAGGTCCTTTGTAGTGCAATAGCAAGGTCTGTTGTGTGCCAAACTGAATATCTCTGTCTTTTGACTGATTGTGGAAATCCTGTCATACTTGGAGAAGTGTCCAGTGAAGAGATGATGGCTGTTGCCTTCTCTGGAGATTCTCTAGTCTTATTATTGTACACGGCCACTGGAGCAACAGGAAAGCTACTCTGTAAGACCACAAGTTCTGTAACAGGTGGCATTTTTTTATAAGGGGAGGGGGTCTCCATGATTTTGTGCTTTTCTGTGTTGTTCCCTTTTTGGTTTGTTTTTGTTGGTTCCCCCCCCCCTAATTATTGCAGTATCGGCTTTCCAGTAAATACTCTCTGAAGCTGAGAAGTTACCTTCCTTTCTGCCCATTATGGGAGAGAGTTATGTTGACAGATGTGGGCTCTGTGAAGACTTGCTGAGCTCTTAATCCTGTTTGTGGCTAATAGGCCATGCTAATGTGGAAGAGCATCTCCTGCAGCATATAAAGGTCTTAACTGCTTGTTACCGTAGGGAAATGTGCTGGTAAAGTGCTGTAATTGTCTTAGCAGTAGTGGCAGGCCATCAGGTTGTGGAGGTAAAACTCTGCAAAGGAGCAGGCATCCTCTCTGTCCTAGATATTTTTTTGTTGGGTTTTTTTTTTTTTTTGGGGGGGGGGGGGGGAGGTTGGTGTTTGTTTAGTTTGTTTTTTTTTTTTTTAAAAGAGATTTTTACTTGTTAAGACAAACACTGAAATGATTGCTGTAGGCAATAAAGGAAGTAGGCTTTGTATGTTGAATGTGGCAACCAGCCAGCGATCAGGTATTTGTGAGCCCTTTAGGCACAGGTGTTACCTGGAAGGGATGAGAATGTGTGATAGTATTCTCTTTGTTGTCTTTTGCCCTACCACTAGTTAAGTTTCAGATTTTTGTTTTTGGTGGGGGTGGAGGGGGGGGCATCTCCATCCTGCTTCGTTTGTTTTCTTTTATGCCACTTTTAGTTGCGACTAAGTTAGTCACTTCTTTCTCTTTTTAAAATGTGAGCTCTGTGCTTTTAGGTGTCTGTGTGACTAGAAGTTTCTGACCGCCTTTGTCATTTCAAGTCTCATTGACTTTCTCGAAGCACAGGGCATGCCCCAGTTGAATTATTCTATATTCAAGTTCTAAAAGTTTAAGCATAATTTTAAGTATAAGCTTAATATTAGCAGCTTGGCAGAGACTTCTCTGTGTAGTCCATCAGTATGCTGGTCAAAAGTTAAGCTAAATAAATAGTGTGCAGTAATAGGACTTTGCCCCGTGGTTTTATATAAGTGTAGAAAACACTCCTTTCCACCCCATTTAATTAATGTATGCTATCTAAGCAGCTACTTTATGAAGGATGAGGGCTACAGCTTGGGATCAAAGGAGCTATGTTGTGTAGTTTGCTAGTGAGATTCTTTGGGGCTGAAAAGCTTCTGAGCAAAGTAGCTGCTTGCATTCCTGTCTGCTAATATGCAGTATTAAAGGCACGTGCAAGATACAGGCTTCAGTTCCACGTTAACCAAGTGTTTGGTGGAGAATGTTGATGAAGCCAGAAACTAGAGCTGGTTTTGCAGATGCAAGACAGAGGGTAAGTGATTTGTGTCACTGACTCACAGCATGTGAGACACTTGATTTTTAGGTTTCTCTTTGGACAGAGGTTGCTAACAGCACCAAAATACCTGTATTGTCCCCTTTAAATCAGGTCCTATCTGTAACAGCTGCAAGGGAAGGCTTCTTCTGTGATCATATTATCTAATTGACTTAGAAAAATTAGACACAGTAATGGGGAGGTTCAGTGGAACTGTCACCCATGAGGAATTTATTTTTTTTCTTTAAACAGGTGGTAATAATAATGCTGGGTTTTTCTCAGTCCTTTGCAGGACTGTGGACTTCTGGAGGTGAGGGGACATGGAAAAGGAGCCCGACTGCATGCAGAGGGGGTGGGTTCTGCCCCACTCAGGTGTGTATTGACTTTCTGCATTATGGTAGAAGGTCAGAGGAGATGTGTGTGCAAGTTTTTGTGAAATGGCCAGATGTGTGGTCCCAGGAATGCTGAAACTCGTTATTGGACTTGCCAACGCCTGTGAACCAGGCTAGAACCTGAACTTGTCACTGGTGCCCTAAGCCTTAGCTCCAGCTGCCCTCTTACCTGCTCCCGTTTGTGATTTTAATTTCATCTTTGGATTGCACGTTTTCCATTTTCTAATGATTCTTTTTTTTTGATGCACTATTGTTATTTGTATTTTTCTTTCCTTTTTGCCCCCAGGTGTCCTTTGTCAGTTTGTGTGATTTTTTTTTTTTTAATTGCATCATTAGATTTTTCTCCTTCTGTGCACCCCCCTCATCTTATTTACATTTGCTCTTGCTTTATGCATCAGCTTATATTTTTCCCCTTTTAACTTTTATCCTTAGAGAAACGGGTTTTTACTCTTGGAGACCAGTCCTTTCTTATTGATTGCCAGCTGCTTTTATTGAAACTAATTTGCATTCTCTGCTCTTATTGTGCTAGACAGAGGACTAGTGATTTTGAGTAAAGCTCTTTCCCCAAAGGCTTTGCTCGGAAATTGTGTCTGTATTTCACAAAAAGAGTGGAAAATACAGAGCAGCATCAGTGCAAAAGCTGCTTCTGCCTAAACCAATGTGTTTGTGTCTCTGTCACATGAAGAGGAGGAATGTGGCCTGCCCTGCTGCAGCCACAAATGACTTCTCCAGGCTGAAATGAGCTGGTAGAGTCGGGGGAGTGTGGAATGCTGTGACCTTATATTTGCCTATATGGGCACCGTGTAGACTCTGTCAGTAACAAACCCAATCCATTTTGATTGGGACTGTGTGTTGCCTTGGTACTTCTGTTTACAAGCAGTAGTGTAGTTGGGATTGTTTGTTTTGGTTTTGGTTTTTTTTTTTTGCTTGGCCATAGGCAACTCTAAAAAAAAGTTCATTAAGAGTAAAGATATACTATGGTTAAAGAATTGAAGAGCTGTGGCTGCATGATGGTAAACTTGGAAAAAAGATAAACCAGGGCAGGTGGCTGGGGGTGGCTTTAGTGCTCTGTTTGCCTTTGGATAGGCTCATTGATAAAGGTATTTAATAAGGCTCCTTGAGCCTCATTAATTGCTCAATATAAAACCCTTTTGTTCGGGCCATGTTGATTTTGGACTTTGCCAAAGGTGTGGATAATCACGATTTGGATGTCCCAGGGTGTATATCTGTCTTCTTCTCAGAGGGCTTTCTCTTTATAAATTGGTCTCACTGCTTTTTCACCCAGTGTCAGTTTGTTTTTGTTTGATACCTTGGCTTTGTTTGTATATTTGGAAAAAAAGTTCTGTGGCCATGGTACAGCACTTCGTATCGGGTCTGGAGAGGAGGTGTGCTGGATAAATCAGTTATTAAACCTCACTGAAGTGCTTTCCCTCTATAATGTTTGTTTCTAGCATGGCTGCTTGCTGGTAGTCAGATGTCAATAGCGTCTTACGCTTTATATAGCATCGTTGCATCATCAAAGGTCTTGTGCTTGACTTGGACACCCAACTAGATAGCTAACAAAAATAAGCAGTTGTTCAGGTGGAGCTGCAGGATGCAGCTTTTAGTTATAAATGGACACCCTCAGACATAGCTTAGGTACACGGCTGTCATGATCCAAGTAAGATTCAAGATCCCGGGGCCTTTTATTCGACCTGACTGGTGCCAGTATTAAAAGATGGCTCAGAGCCTGCAGCCATGTCATAAAAAGGCTCAGGGGATTCACCTGTAGTTGTTTGGTTTTGCAAAATTAGATCTGCTTAGGAGCCAGTGCACACCCTATCAACCCAACCGCACCCACCATCACGGCGCAGCCCATTGCATACAGGTAAACACTAGCTTAGTTCAGGACTTCACAGAATCCAGAATTATTTGGGGTTGGAAGGGACCTCTGGAGATCACCTAGTCCAACCCCCCTGCCAAAGCAGGTCCCCCCAGGTTGCACAGGAATGTGGCCAGGCAGGTTTTCAATGCCTCAAGAGATGGAGACTCTACCACCTCTCTGGGCAGCCTGTTCCAGGGCTCTGCCACCCTCAAAGTGACGAAATTCCTCCTCATGTTTAGATGGAACTTCTTATGTACAAGCTTGTGCCCATTTGTCTTCTCACTGGGCACCACTGAAAAAAGACTGGCCCCTTGCACAGTATTTCTGTGCATTGATCAGATCCCCCCTCAGTCGTCTTCAGAATAAAAGGCACAAATCCCTCAGCCTTTCCTCATGAAAGAGATGTTCTAGTCCCCTAATCATCTTTGTAGTCCTCTGCTGTACCCTCTCCAGCACTTCCCTGTCCTTCTTCAACTGGGGAACCCAGAACTGGATAGAGTATTCCAGATGGGGCCTCACCAGGGCAGAGTAGAGGGACAGGATAACCTCCCTCCACCTGCTGGTCACATTTTTCTTGATGCACCTCAGGATGCCATTGACCTTCTTGGCCACAAGGGCACATTGCTGGCACATGGTCATCCTGTTGTCCACCAGGACTCCCAGGTCTTTTTCCTCAGATCTGCTTTCCAACAGGTCAGCCCCCAGCCTGTACTGGTGCAGGGGGTTATTCCTCCCCAGGTGCAGGACCCTACACTTGCCCTTGTTGAATTTCATCAGGTTTCTCTCTGTCCAACTCTCCAGCCTGTCCAGGTCTCACTGGATGGTGTCACAGCCTTCTGGTGTGTCAGCCACCCCTCCCAAGTTCTGTGTCATTGGCAAACTTGCTGAGGGTACATTCCATCCCTTCATCCAGGTTAATGATGATATATTGAAGAGGACTGGACCCAGTACTGACCTCTGGGGGACCTCACTTGGTATGGACCCCCAACTAGATTCTGTGCCTCTGAGCTCCGTCTTTTCAGCCAGTTTTCAATCCACCTCACTGTCCATTCCTCTAATCCACACTTCCTAAACTTACCTACAAGGATGCTGTGGGAGACTGTGACAAAAGCCTTGCTGAAGGGTTAGGGTGGACAGTACCCACCGCCCTCCCCTCATCTGTCCATCCAGTCTTGCCATCACACAAACTAAAGGATAAACATCTGTTTTAAATGGCTTGAGGGGTTTAGGTGATGATTCTGCGTAGCATCAGGAAACCTCAAATTTACTATATTGATACCATTTAAAGCAGTGTTTGGAGGAAAGCTTGGAGGGTGGAAACCAGGGAGGAAAGGGGTGAATTTCAGTTTCTTACCTAAATACTCAGAGGTCTTCCTGCTGGTTCTTGCTGCTGGATTGAGGTTATTTCAGCCTGCAGAGCAAGCCTTAGCAAGCTTCCTTCCGTTGTTTAACTCCTTCCCACAGTGGTGAGAGAAATATTTAGCAGGCTAGGAAACGGTGTCTGTAAAAGTAAGACTTGCTCTGAAATCTGATTGTCTGAACTATTTCAAAGCCTTACTTTTCTAAAAGTTGAAGCTGACTGATTTTTCTGTTCCTGATTTATTTAGCATATTAGTGCATTGCACAGTAATCTCCAACAAGTAAACTTTTGCTTATCTTTATATGACACTATAAATTGGGGAAGTGAAACGGAAATACTTGCATAAAATCATTTTATTGTTTTTAACATGTCTTCCAGCTCTAGCGCTGCCTTCCTGAGTGGGAGGAAGTGAGACCTTTCTGTTCTGTCTCCAAACAGAACGAAATGCAGAAGCCAATAGTAGAAGTAGGAGCGAGAATCAATTTTACTTTTCAAATCCTGCCTTTGCAGGGTTTTTACTAGTGAACGTGATTTTTTTTTTTTTTCCTAAAGAGAAAGTTATTAAATTTAGTGTGTGCTTAAGGGGGAGCAAGGGGAGTTCCAAACACCCAAAGAAACGTGTAGGAATAAATCTTTGGAGCAAGTTCAGTAACAAGCAGGAATATTCAAGTTGGTCTGTATGTCTTAACGTTAATTTCCTCCTGGACTAATTATGCCCCTCCTAACCCAGATAGGGTGTAGACAGGGTACAATGCCAGGCAGACTGACCTGCACTCCTCTGCCCACACTCAGGTAATTAGACAGGAGTTGGATCTTTTCTGTAACCCTCTAGCTTTGTTATTTCAGTGCTGTGCTTGATTTAAAATCCAGTGTTGAGTGACTGGGCTTTTTTAGCTTAGACACAGCACCCATCTAACAAATTGCTGCAGCTTTTGAACTGGAGCTGGTTTGCATCTGATCCTCTCTGAGCAGGAGCGAGGAGAGTTTGCTCTGCATGTGGTGAACCACCCCATCATGTCCTATGACTGTTCTGGTAAATCAAAGCTGTTGACAGCTGGCTTAGCTGTTTTTTCATGTTCCCTTCCTTGTTCTCTGTGTATGCTCCTGAGATGCCCAACTGCCACTGGGACATTAATATCAGCTGTCCTTTGTGGCTTTGAAAAACTTGTGTGGGATTATTTTTTTTGGAGAGGGGGAGGGAGGGATCACGGGGTGGTTGTTTTGGGGTTTTCTTGAATGTTTTGTTGTTTTTTGTTTGGTTTGGTGTTTTGGAGGTTTTTGGAAGAAGGTACCAGTGCACTTTGGTGCTTAAGTTTTTAATATCTGGATGTATTTTCTTGGCAAATACTGGTTTTCCGTTGCCTCTTTGCAACAGTGAAAAGAACCTGCTGACCCCTAAAGCTTTTCTACTTAATGTACTTCTTTGACCTTTTCAGCCACTTTGTGCTTTTGCAAGGATATAATCCTGGATATTTTATGTATCCCATGTTGCTGAGCTAAATCATAGTTTTGGGGGTTTGAGAGGTACGAGCTTTGATGATAAATGCGTATTTTTTTTCTCTGTATAACTTCATCTTTGTACGCTGTGCTGGGCACTCCTGGAGGAGAAATTCAGTGTGAAGAGAGGTCTTCTGACAGTTTTGGCCTTAGCAACCCTTGGAAGTGCAGGAGGGGAAGAATTAAAGGAAAGAGCTGCAGCGTGCAGAGTCTGAAGAGTTAACATCAGCGTTTTCAGGTCCCTTTTTCGTATAATGTAAGGAAACTGGAGGCAGAAATCTTTCCCGTGGTACTAGCAGAAAAGCCCAGACAGGATTTGAGAGGCAGATAAGGCCCCACAAGCAGCAGAAGCACCTTACACTGCAGAGGATTTCTGGGCTGTGATCAGTGTTATAAAATATGGTTTAATAAACAGTCAACAAAATGTTTTCCAGGGGTTGAAAAGACTTCCAGGTAGTGTTGCCTCTTCATCTGTAAACTTCAAATATATTTGATAATCCCCTATAATGCAATTCAAACGTATTTTTAAGCTTAACTTTATTTGAATTAAGAAGAGGCATCACGGCAGGATATTCCACATTGCTTGTTTGCTGAACAACATATACTCTCTGGATAAATGACTGAAACCTTTGCTATATGACATGTATTTGCTGCAGTCTTCTGGGCTAAATTTTAGTTGTTGCTGGTTTTCTTTTTTTTTTGTGAAATGAATGGGTATGAATTTTTCTCTGAATATTTTCATTTTGTGAATCTTTTATTCATTGTGTGAAAATAATATGAGGCTGTGTTACTAAAAATAAAGAAAACTTAGGTTGTAGGCCTATATTGTAATGTCATCTGCTCTTTTTATTTTCCTTTAAGAATTGCAGTAAGTGCTGAAGGTTTGTTAAGCTTGGGGAGGGATATAGTTGCTTTTGCTTTCCAAAATAAATATTATTTATGAAAGTTTATTTCAAGTTACCTGCAGGAGAGTGGGTACGTAGCGTTTTCTTTGGAACATACCTTTGCTAAATATATTTTTAAAGGTTTCTAATCTATTCCCTGCCTGGGAAACCAAGGAAGTCAAAGAGAGAAGGGGTTTATGGACGTATCTGTTACTTCAGTGGTGTGGCGTTTCTATGACTTCCATCTCCTACGCAGTTAGAAGCTCTGCAGGAAAGGGATACGCCACTCGTGTTGAAAACTTTCAGGTTTCCTGTTTCTCTGAGCAAGCTGATCTCTGGCTGAGCTAACTTTTACTGCTGGGCCACCCCTCTGTATTTTCCATTGCCCTAGAAAATTTGTGGTCTCCTTGTTCCTGAGCACCCCCGGGTAGGTGTTGATCTCTTCCCTCCAGAGTCAATAGCAGCACTGTAGCGGCATCAGCTATGTGCCATGTCCCTTTGAATTCTGCTGTCAGTTGTATTTCTTGTGAATAAAGTGTTGCTGTTACAGAATTCCAGGGAGTCCTGAATATAAACGTATCAATTATGTGTCAACACAACAGCATCTGTCGTTGAAATTGGGTATCATTTATTTGGCATCAGCGTAGCAAAGGTTTGGCTGACAGCCAGAGTGAAATATTCCAGCCGAAACTGCTGCAACAGGAGCCATCTCTGAAGTAATTCTCTGAAATTCAGGTGCTCTAACATCATATTTTAATAAATTCTTAAGACTTTAGGGACCTTAAGCAAAAAGCCTTTCAGGTTTTGGATTCTTGTCTGCTTTTATTTCCTGTCCAATTTTTTGTGTGTGTGTGTGTGTTCCTGCTCTCTGAAGAGCCGAAGAGATACATACAAAGTTTGGGGATGTATATATCCTGTGATGTAATATCCTCTTTTGGCTTTCCATTTCATATTCCAACACTTGTTTACATAAAAATTCCAGATGAATGCAATCAGTGATGGCTTCTTTTGCGGAAACTTTGCTTAACTGTGAAAGAGGGAAGGCTTTCAAAGTGGGAGAGTAAGACGTTACGTCCTTTTTCTCATAAAAGATCCGTTATTGTTTGTTGGGGATTTTTTTTTTTCTTCTGATTAACTTAATCTAATCTTCCTTGCTTTTCCTTAGACCTTATCTACTTAAGTTTCATGTTCCCAGAGATGTGAGTGAGTCAAAACGGTGATTTCAGAAAGTTAGCAAAGCCCCGAGTCCGTAAGACACCCCATTTGTCATGAGCATCATCACTGTGGTTCTATAAATATTTTAAAGTACCTGTGGGAAATTGGAAACTCGGATCACTTTGCTGGTGTGGATGATGCTTCTCATACTTGAATGAGGTAAAGAAGTTTAATGGTACAGCTAGTAATAGCTGGTTAATTTTGTTGTAAATCACTTTTTAGAAATTAACACGGCACGATCGGAGTTGGAAAGCAGAAAATATGGCAGAAAGATGTGGGGTCATGTAATGTATCCAAAATGTTTACCTTGTGTCTTTTGGCTGACTAGGGTCTCAGCAGTCCCTGGACCTTCATCAAATTAAAGTTTTTCATTTGGGTGCTAAAGAAACTCCTTTCTAGGAAAGCGTTAAGAAAAATAGAAGTAGTTGCGAGAAAATATGCATTGGATTTTCAGTGCTAGAAGGAAAGGTTGTAAAATAAAGATGAGCTGGGGTTTTTTGATTTTGTTGGTTTATGTTGGTGGGTTTTGTTTTTTCCCCTGGTGTTTTAAGCCCTGTGAAGTTCACTTTCTCTCAGAGGGCAGAGAACAATGAAAGGGAGGGAGGTCTGTCATATTCTCTACATTTTAAATGGGTTGGTTTCTGTTTGGGTAGAAAAGAAATAGTAAATTTGGATTAACTTCATACTCTCAAAAGAAATCACAAATCTAGAGTTAAGTAATGAAACCTCTTTAGGCAAATCAGTGCTACCTTTATCCAAGCTCAGTTTGTTCAAGAGGTCAGCTTTGTTGCTGCCTTGGCATAGCTTGAATTTAATGATTAACCTCTTTGTGACTGCTCGTGTAACTTTTGGCTTTCCATCTGGTACTTTATGTAAGCATAAGCCAAGATGATAACACAATGCTATAGCAGAGTGGTATGTGCTATTTGGGGAAAAATCTCTTTCTAAAATCCTCTATGCAGTATGCATCAAGCCCTGGTGAAACCGAGAGAAGCCCATTAAGAAATCCGATTAGCTGTCTGCTCTCTAGATGAGTTAAAATCTCTGTCCAGTGTGGTAATCAGTGATGTCTAACTGGTAGCTTATCTGGTAATAGTGCTGTCGCCTCTTATAGAGGCACCTTCTCTTGCAGTTCTGCCAGGCACCTGTATTCATTGCAGCCACATATAACATTGAGCATCGAAGTGATACCCTGTAATAAATTTTAAAATCCTCTCCAGTGCTGAACCTGGCACTGTCTTGTTCTGCTGGGTCGCCCTTCCATTCAGCAGATTTCCTTGTGAGATCTAAAAGTGTCATGTAAGCAGTAGCACACAAGAGGAGGGATGCATGCTTTGTGGTAAGGCAGTACTGAGAAGTGTAGCATTAGGCTCCAGGTTCAAAGCAAAGTATTGTCAAGTACTAGACAGTGTGCTTGCTGCAGCAGTAATCATCTCTTATTTTCTGCATGTTAAAAAAAATTCCATATATTTTTGGGAAGTAAATATTAAAAAGAATTCCAAAAAGTAGCTTTAGTTAAATAGCCTGCAAAGTCTATGTTTTTTTCCTGTTGAAATGGAGAATGCAAAGAGCAGCAGTTTTAGTGCCAGCATTCTTTGATGTTTTTATTTCCCTGAAATACAGTTATACTGTCTGTTGCTTATCTAGAAGTATTGGAGTACTGTGTCCAGCTTTGGAGTCCTCAGCACAGGAAGGATGTGGACCTGTCTGAATGGGTCCAGCAGAAGGCCACAGAAGTGATCAGGGGGCTGGAGCACAGAAACGATCAGATGCTGGAGCATCTCCTGTGAAGACAGGCTGAGAGAGTTGGGGTTGTTCAGCCTGGAGAAGAGAAAGCTCCGGGGAGACCTTATAATGGCCTTCCAGGACATGAAGAGGGGCTACAGGAGTGATGGGGAGGGACTCTTTGTCAGGGAGTGGAGAGATAGGACGAGAGGTAACAGTTTTATTGAAAGAGGGGAGATTCAGATCAGATACTAGAGAGAAATTCTTTCCTGTGAGGGTGGTGAAACACTGGAACAGGTTTCCCAGAGAAGCTGTGGATGCCCCATCCCTGGAAGTGTTCAAGGCCAGGCTGGATGGGGCTTTGAGCAACCTGCTCTGGTGGGAGGTGTCCCTGCCCATGGCAGGGGGATTGGTCCCATCCATTTCTAACCATTCTATGATTCCATGAAATGCTCATGTCCATGGAGAGACCTGGCTGAAACCTGAGCACCACAGTAGCAACTGAGACAAGGTGCCAGATGGAAACTGAACTTCTCATCAGCCCTTGCCCCACGTACTAGTCCTGTAGTTTTTGAAGGTGTCGTCTTCTGCTTATTGTTGCTTCCCCTCAGTGTTTGTTCATCTTCCATCTTTCCTTTCACTTGAAGGAGATGAACTTTGACTGCAGCTGTCCTGATGGTTGTGTGAAGTGCTGTACACTTTTTGCTCTTGGGTTCCAATAAGTTACTGTGATGTTAGTGCTTTCTACTTTATTTTGTATTTCATTCTAGACTTACTATTCTGAAATACATTAATATTGTGTCATTTCTGTCTGGAGGTTTATGAACAATTTTGACCTGTTGCTGGCATCCCCAGTTGATTGAAACTTCAGCCTGCCCTCAAGTAAAGTGAGATAATACCTGATGGTACAGTACAGTAGATAAAAGGCTCTGCTTCTCCCTTTCTCAAAAATTCTACTTTGTGGTTGTAGCTTTAGTTTCAAGGCTTGGTTAATTCACAGAAAAAAATCCCTCATGTCTCTGTTGGATGGAGAAGTAAGCAGTGGTTGATGGGCTATATCACAGGAGGAGTAAGCAGATCTAAATACTTTTTTCTGATCCCTCTAGCCCTTTGTGGGAAAGAGATGGTTCTTAGATTCCTGCTGGAAGTGATATGTACTGTGCTCGCCTCCAAATGCACAGAATGTGCTTGTTGATTCTCTTGGGTATTGGACAGCCTGTGCTCAAGAGTTTTATTTAGAATATTAGACTTGGTTTTATTTAGAATATTCAGTTTCTGGACTGGTTAGTAAGAGGCTCTGTGCTTAACATTGCCTGGTTTTCTGTCCGGATACTTTGTTTATTTGCCTCTCTGTGATGAATCTCCATCCCTTTCCTTAGAGTCTTCTCTTCCTCCAAATTAGTTCAAATTAGTGGCAGTTTTTGAGGAAAACAACCTTTTCCTTTTCTTTATGCTTGCACTAGGAATTCGAAGGGCAAAGTGCCCCTTCTTTGCTCTGAAGAGTGACGTGCTATTTTACAGTACCCTCGGGTTAAATATTGGGGTTGCTGAATCTCCTCCTGGCACTGCAGCCTGTGTGTTGAGGAACAGCCTGTCTGGAGCGGTGTTTGCAAAAAACCATTTCAGTACATCTTGCTGTTCCCAAGTCCATACTGCAACCTTACATAAACCAGTCTGCATCCACTTAACTCCAGCACAACTTCAATGATTAATATTTATATAAAAGCTTTCATGTTTCCACAGTGACATTATCTCCCTCTCAAAAGAAAAGGTGGCTTTTTCCCTGTTGACTTGGTGTGAAAAAGCTTGCAAAGGCTTTCAGCAGCGCTGCATCCGAGACAGGCATCAGCAGAAAGACTAGGGTCGTCTTTAATTCGGTATTTCATTTTGTGAAATTGCCTACTCTGAGAGAAATAAAACATTTACATGTATATTAACCAATGTTTGCCAGCTCTTGGAATAAAGCCAGTTCTCTCAGGGCCAAACAAACGCTCCGAGTGAATGAGTAATAATCTGCTATTGTCACTCCTAATCTATGGATGGGTAGATAGAGCAATGTTTGCCATTTTGAGTTGTCCTATTCGCTTGAAAGTCTAACAATCACGATTAGGTATCGGCTCGGAATATCTATAGCCTGTCTGTTTATAGCTGATTTTACTCAATATAGCTGTTGCAAAAGTTCCAAACCTGCCCACATGATAAGAAGTAGTTGTGGAAGAGCGGGTTGGACTAGATGATCTCCAGAGGCCCCTTCCAACCCTTCTGTGATTCTGTAAAGAGGATGAGAACACAGGAAGGTTACAGATGGTTTGGGTCAGTAATTCGGAAGCTGCAGTCAGAGGCTGAAAAGATAGATGGCATCTCCTCTTTTTAAATTACATGCAAGGTCCCTGTACCTTGTTTTTCTGAGGAATCTTCTTTGTGTTAATAGAAAGTTAAAAAATTGTGAATACAAAAAATAAGGGGTGTATTGAGCTTTTGCTGTTGATAGATAAGTAAGAGGAGGGGGTGATACTGCATGCCTTACAAGGATGTTTATCTGTGTCTCTGAGCCTTTTCGCTTGCTTAGTTTTTCAACAAATTCAATTAAAAACAGTTTTAAAAACTTGAATACATCTATGAGCATGCTTTTCTCATGAAGATAACAGGAATCTTGGCAAGAGCGGGCTGAATAAAAACAGCAATGAGACTTTCTTTTGTTGAGAAAAATATGTGTTTTTAATGGGAGTGTGCAAAATCCCACCGCTTTAAGGCCCACATTAAATGTTGCGGAGGCCAATAGCACAGTATCCATCTAGAGGAGGAGTTTGAGGCATTGAGAGCCACTCTTGAGATGAAATTGTCCTCACCATGTCCTGTGAAGTCTTCTGTGAGATCTCCCAGCAGGTTGTGGAGGAGTGTGCTACATCACACCTAAATACATAGGTAGGGGTTGGATGAGAAGTACAAACCTTGCTTGTCAGCCCCTAAGAATAAATGAAGATAGTGCAGTGATGAGGATGATAATTGATGTCAGTCTTCTCGGATGGACTGACTCTTCCATCCGCTTCCTTTGGTCTTTATTTCACTTCCCTGCACTGGTTTCTCTTTTCTTCAGTTCTGCTGCTTTTCGTGCAGACTGAGGGAGGTTTCCTGCTCTTTCTGTCTGGGCTTCACTATCTCACTCACCTACTTGTGCTGCATCACAATTTTTATTTATTTTTCTTTTCCTCCACTGCATTAAACTTCCTATTTGGTCTTGTTAAGTGAAATAACAGCAAGAGCAGTTGGTGTTGACGTTGCAGATCCTGGGATGTCCGAAGCCCAGGGTGCAGCCATTAATATTCTTGTCTGTAAGCTGTGGAAGGCAGACTCGGAAGAAATGCCTAAGGACATGATTCCTCAGCTCCTCTGAAAGGTCAGACATAGGACTCAACTCCAGTGCTGTGCCACCCTAGCTGTCACTTGGCATTCACAGGCACTTAGATAAGATTAAAAACGTATCCCCCGTTTGAGAGAAGGTTGAATAATTCATGATCCCAACCCTACGTCTACTGGATCATGAGCAAGTGCCTTTAAACACCCCTTCCCTGCCCACCCACCCTTCCCAAGCCATCCGTGGGCCCCAACGCTGACTTGGCTTCTGCTGTCGTGGGTTCAGGGCACGGCTTCAAGTGGTTTGATTGTTGAGTGCCTGCGGTTGCGTTGCCAAGAGGCACCTACTGAACGCTGCAGAAGACACGCTGCTGAATGTGGCTGATGTGAACGATGAAGCAAAATGAGTTGTATTTTTAAGAGCCTGGTCAGCAGCATCTTAATAAAAAATGGGGGGTGAGGAGAGAACCAGCCACACCACAAAATTAACAACAAAATCCCTAAAGACCAAAAAAAACCCCAAAACCCAAGCAAATCACCCAACGGCTTGGAGCAATGTTTCTTGAAATTGCTCTGCAATATGAATCTATTAAGATGAATCTGAATTAATCTACACAAAGTAAGAAAGATACCTGCTTGGATCTCGGCAGCAGCAGGTGCTTGCGGTATTATAAATAGAAAGCAATACAAATTGAGGGAGGTGCTTGTTAAATTTGCCTTTATGATGCTTTGAAGAATTGCAGTGGAAGAGCAAAGAAAAATTACCAGTGGCTCTGGCTTAGAAGGGTGACTTAAACAGCTGTGCTGCCAAAGGAAATGGAACATGAACTAGAACAAGTGATAGACTTGTTCAGAAGGGGTTATCTGACAGTGATTTGTCCTTAGCACGGAGACATTGACCAAGAGCTTTGGAGAGATGTGATTGAGCAGAGGAGGGTTTAATTTCTTTGGGCAGTTTTAATATAGTACTGAATTTTAAGGTATTTACCAGGAGATTGGACTGTAATTCTTTCTAGAACTTGGGTTTCTTAAGTTTTTGTTTCCCTTTTTCCCCTTTCCCCAGCTGACAAAAACTAATTCCAGAAGAAAATGTTCATTTGGGAAATGGGCTTGTTCCAAATTTTTGCTGCTGTTTTGGGTAAGGCTCTGGTGAGGCTCCTGTGTGTGTTGTTCAGCGTTTTCTGAAGCTCGTGAAACGCTGTAGGGCCTCCGCAGAGAAGTGGCTGAAGAGAACACTGACAAATCGTGGAGTAAACCAGATCAGAGCGGCAGGCTCAATCGGCAGAGAGACTATTAAAAATGAATCAAAATCTGCAAGGTTTTTTTTTTTTGTTTGTTTGTTTTTTTAATGAGATACTCAAATTGATTTAATTTGGCAGGGAACATGCTATGAAATTGTAGCATGGGAAAATCAGTGCTTTGGGGAGCAGTGAATTGCTCTGCGTGAGATCCCAGATGCGGCTTTTTAACGTAGCGAGACACGGGCCCGGTTCCTGGTGGCTTTGAGCTCCGGCCTACACACAGTGGAAGCATCTAGGTGCGACAGGGTGGAAGGGGACAAGGAATGCATGTGGGTGACAGAACCCTGGTGTCCATGCCCAGATCTCCCCAACACTGCCTGCGGGGACCTACACCAGCTGAAGAGGCTGGTGTGCCGTACTGACCCCTTTAGTGCATTTCACTGGTGGGTGAGGCATTCAGTGGCATCCGTATGGGTTGCACGAGAAAGACTATTTGGTGCACAAGCGTGACTGCCCTCGGAAAAGTTTGTGTCTCTGTTCAGTAGGGAATGAAGCCGGTGTCTTGTGCTGAGCTTGTAGGGGTTAATGCGCGGTTGTGTGTCATCAGCGGGTCTCTGAGAGCACTTTGAATATAGCGGGGTGCCCGAAAAACAAGCTGAGTGGAAAGGGAGGCTGTACAGCAATAAAAGAAGGGAGAACATGAACACTGTTATGTAGGGGGATGTAATGTTTTGGTCTTGGTAAGTGCTTTGAAAGAAGGTAACTTTTACAGTGGTTGAAGTGTGGAATGTTCAGCTGTTTGCTGAACATTCACAGCATCATGGAATCTTCATGGTTGGAAAGGACCTCTGAGATCACCGAGTCCAGCCATACACACACAAACCCCCCCTGCATCTCAGCCACTAGAGCATGCCCTGAAGTGCCACATCCACTCATTTCTTAAATACCTCCAGGGATGGTGACTCAGCCACCTCCCTGGGCAGGCTGTTCCGGGGCCTGAGCACTCTCTCAGTAAAGTCATTCTTCCTAACATCTAATCTGAACCTCCCCCGACACAACTTCAGACCATGTCCTCTCATCCTGTCATTCTTCACTTGGGAGAAGAGGCCAGCTCTCACTTCTCTACAACCTCCTTTCAGGTGGTTGTAGAGGGCAATGAGGTCTCCCCTCAGCCTCCTCTTCTCCAAATTAAACATCCCCAGTTCCCTCAGCCTCTCCTCATAGGACTTGTTCTCCAGACCCCTCACCAGCTTGGTGGCTCTCCTCTGGACATGCTCCAGCACTTCAAAATCCTTCTTGTAGTGAGGGGCCCAGAACTGAACACAGCACTCGAGGTGAGGCCTCACCAGTGCCCAGTACAGGGGCACCATCACCTCCCTACTCCTGCTGGCCACATTCTTCCTGATAGGAAGACATGAGCCAGGATGGTGTTGGGCTTCTTGGCCACCCGGGCACACTGCTGGCTCATGTTAAGCTGGCTGTCCAGCATCACCCCCAGGTCCTTCTCTGCCAGGCAGCTTTCCAGCCACTCTTCCCCAAGCCTGTGGCATTGCTTGGAGTTGTTGTGACCATGTAGAGGAACTTCAGAGACATCCTTCTCTGACTACCAGGGCTCTCTCATAACGGACTTCATTTCACACATGGCTCCGTAGCATTTGCTTTTGCTTCTGAGTTTCTGAGCTGGTGGAAAGTCCTGGCAGTAGGACTGTAAATACGTGGTGCAAGAACCGGTGTTGCAGAATTGATTAGGCAAAGCCAGGCTTGTATTTAGAGGGTGGCTTTGCTGGGAAACTCCCTGTGGTTAGACTGTGCAAAACTTTTTTCTATCTGTCCCTGTAATTTTATTAAGTCTTAATTAAACTTTCTGCATTTAAATTAGTTTACGTTAATGTCACACTGTCTTATTATGTGTATATTGACAGACACTAACAGGGATTTGATCAGCCTAATCCAGCTGTATGTAATTATGTGCCTTCTCCTTAAATAATTGCAAACAGAGACTATCAATCATGGCAGGAAAGCCTGCTGCTTTATTATAATGTGGGATTGTTCAGTGAAATGCAATAAGACTTCAGGTTTAAGCTGGGGAGTAAACAGAATGAGATTTTAATGAGACCAGTGATAGGAAGAAA
This sequence comes from Nycticryphes semicollaris, assembly GCA_013400055.1. Lineage (NCBI taxonomy): Eukaryota > Metazoa > Chordata > Aves > Charadriiformes > Rostratulidae > Nycticryphes > Nycticryphes semicollaris. The sequence continues at coordinate 353,083 of VXBJ01004673.1, read as the reverse complement.
AAACTCTCCCCACCCATCCTGTGTCACAAGTCTCAGTTCTTATCTTCCCTTTCCCCCCCAGGAAGGTGCCCTGATTGCATTGTTTTCACGCTGATGTTGAGAACATTTCTGTAATTTGAAAGGAATTTGGGAAAGGCGCAGACTTCTGGCTGCTGGAGGAAGGAAGAGCTGTAGCCTAAACCTGTGGTTCTGTTCCAGTGTAGGGTAGAGGGTTTTATTTCACTCATTGATAACTCGATTGCCCGAATCAAATGAGAGTGTGTGGAAGGCAGCAGAGGTGGGCATGAGGTCTGCCAAACGGCAGCACCTCACAAGCTCTAAAACAACTGCCCTGTGTGGAAAACAAGTCAGTAAGGGAGAAACACAGGCACCCACTTCAGTGATTGTATTTGGGTTGATTTCTCTGTGATTTAGTTACTCTCCAGTGTCACACAGTCCTCCCCTGGCACGTGTACAAGCAGGGAGAGGCAGGCACGGTGCCAGCAGCCTTTCCTAAGCCTCCTACTAGAAAACCATCTGTGCCAAGAAAAGCTTGAAAAACCAGAACGTCAGACAAGCCCTGAAGGGAGTGAGTTTGAGATCACAGAATCATCGTAGAATGGTCCAGGCCGGAAGGGACCTCTAGGGTCATCTAGTCCCCACAGTCAGCAGGGACACCCCCAACTAGACCAGGTTGCCCAGGGCCTTGTTGAGCCTCACCTTGAATATCTTCAGGGAAGGGGCCTCAACCAGCTCCCTGGGCAACCTGTTCCAGTGCTCAACCACCCTCAGAGTAAAGAGCCTATTCCTAATATCCAGTCTAAATCTGCTCTTCTCCAGCTTGAAGCCATTGCCCCTCGTCCTGTCTCTGCAGGCCTTTGTATCCTCCCCAGCCTTTCTGTAGGCCCCTTTCAGGTACAGGAAAGCTACTGTTAGGTCTTCCTGGAGCCTCCTCCAGGCTGAACAACCCCAGCTCCCTCAGCCTGTCCTCATAGCAAAGGTGCTCCAGCCCCTGATCATCTTTGTGGACCTCCTCTGGACCCGCTCCATCAGGTCCATGTCCTTCCTGTACTGAGGGCTCCAGACCTGCACACAGTACTCCAGGTGAGGTCTCACCAGAGCGAAGTGGCAGATCTGAACCCCTCGTTCAGCCTGCTCTGCTGTTACATCCAGCTCACTTTAAATCTCTGAATATGTCCAGGTAACTTCATGAAGTTCAATGGTAAGTGCCACTGTCAGTGCAGTGCTGGCCGTTTTCCCCTGTGGGACTGTCTCGGGAGGGTTTCAGGAGACCAGGTGTGCCTCCATCTTGATCTCCTGAGCCAGATAGTTCTGTGTAGAAGAGGAAGATTTCCCTTCATGCCTGCTGAAGAAACAAACTGTTTCACAAATAGTTGGAGGCCGGCATACAGAGATTGTCTTGTGGTCAGGAAGTGCAGATGGTGTTTCTCCATGCTGCCTGCTATCTTGGGAGCTGTTCTTCCAGCTCTTCTGTCTGTCACGCTCCATCCTTCCCCCCTCTGGTGCACCCACCCCCCCTTCTGCCCCAGGCTCAGCCCTTGTCTCTGTGGTTTTGCTGGGTTTAGATTTAACAGTCCGTTCTTGTTGTGGGCATGGATTTTATTGCCTGCCAGGTTCCAGCCCGGACTGAATTTCCCGTGCCAAACTTTTAATGACAGTAGAATGGTAATGAAAAGCGGTGACAGTCCCCAGCTCTCCTGTTTGCATTACAAAACTGTAACATCAGGCTTCAGCCCCGCTGGCGGCCTGCCTGGCGTGTGTCTCAGGGACCCCTTTCCAATAGGTTTATAGTGATGCTGTCTCATGGCGTGACTGCGTTGGGAACCTGTTTGTTTGACCAGGAGAAGTGCTGGATCGTAGGAAAATTGTGTTTCCCATCTTAGGTCATCATCAGCTCCAAGGACGAGCACTGCTACCCTCTGGTGACAGTTCCACTCACGGAGTGAGTTGGCAGGGACAGTCCAGGTCTAGATGGGCTTGGGACCCTGGCGCAGCTCTACTGGAAACCAGAAATGTTCTTTTCACACCAGATTCCATTCACTGCCCCTTCTTACATATGGCAAACCCTTGGGGTTGGTTTGGGAGAGCAGCACGTAAATTTAGAGAAGCTCTGACACCAGTGACTCATTTATTTCTATTTATTTATTTAGTGTTGCTATTTAGAAACTGACTGAATTTCTGTAGATACACTGGAAAGATAAATGTTTTGTATCCAAAGGAGCCTTGTCAGGAGCAGCTGGGAAAATTACTTTTTAAGAAAACAGCTGAGCAAACACATAATATCAAGTCATATGGTAGGTGTTGTGGTTTGCTGCATTTATGCGCAACATCATCTGTAGCTGGATGGAGAACAGCAAGCTCTTCTCTTACAGCCTCCCCCAGGAGCTGAATTCACGGCGACAGAAATTACGTGTTTGTTTTTCTTGTGTTTTCAGTAAACAATGGTATTTCTTCATTGGGCTTGCCTGTTGCAAAAGTTGTCTTGATGCTGGTTCTTTAGCTGCAAAGGAAAATACGGGTTATTTATCCACCTGTTTGTGGAGCAAAAGGATTTGTCGTCTTATTCTTTTTATTTTCTAATTGAATTCCGTTCTGTTTCTTTGCTGCATTCAGGGCAGAGAGGATTGCACTGCGACGCCGTACGTGCCAAAACCACCGACACCTAGTCTCTGCTTAACAGTGCCTTCCCAGATGCAGAGATTCCCCAGCTTTTTTGTTTCTAACACAGTTCACTCGCTATATCCAAGTCTTTCAGAATTGTGCAAATTGTATTGAAATAGCTTTCTGCTCTGGCAGCCTTGCTCTCCCTGACTTTCTGGCAGCATTCAGCGCTGGCTTTCATTTTACAAATGCTGTGAGTAGCTTGGAGACTCTCAAAACTACCTTTAGAGTAAATGTGATGTTGCAGTAATGAGGGGTCAATTCAGATTTAGGTCTGTAATTTGGAAAAAAAAAAGCCACCACCCTTCACTAAAAAATAATGTTAAACTGACTTCAAACAGCATCTTAATAGTTCCATATTGTTACGTGTGTAATTAAAGCTTTTACCCTTGAAAAGAGGGTTGTTTGGATTTGCTAATCATATTTCCTTGCTACAATCTAAATAGACTGAGGTAAATTTCTTTGATGTTAAGAGTTGGCCTCATGCTGTAACATGAAAATCCGTTTTCCACAGCAGAAAAAAAAAAAAAAAAGAAATTCTCTTAATGCTTTTCTTCATTTTTAGCAGAGTCTGAACTCATGACAGAGAGTGTCACTGAAACAGGCAGATCTCAAACCCAGTGTTATAAGCATCATCTTCAGCTGTGCATCGGTTCTGCTGCGCATCCTCTGCTGAAACGGAATGAGCTGATGGCGCAGAGTTGTTTGTGTGGCTGTTCCCTGCAGAGCCCTTGCCCACTTGGGTTGCTCGTCTTCCGTTAAGGGGGTGGCCTGTGAAAATGAAAACTGTTTTGGTTTTGTTTTTGCTTTTTTTTTTTAAGCAGGTCATAATCTTTCCCCCTTGTTATCGCTCGCCTGGCGCTGTGTTTCAGTTCTGAAAGGAACTGTCCTGCAACGGCGATATTCACTTCATCGTAGGGCTGCTGGGGTGTTGCTGAGAGTGGGTTGGCTGGGGAGGCTCAGGGGGAAAACCCTCTTTGGGGGAAGGAGGGAAGGCTTGAGGGACTTGGGGCTTTCTAGTCTGGAGAAGACTGAGGGGGGATCTGATCAAGGCCTATAAATATTTAAAGGGTGGGTGTCAAGGGGATGGGGCCAGTCTTTTTTCAGTGGTGCCCAGTGAGAGGACAAGAGGAGATGGGCACAACCTTGTACGTAAGAAGTTCCAACTAAACATGAGGAGGAACTTCTTCACTTTGAGGGTGGCAGAGCCCTGGAACAGGCTGCCCAGAGAGGTGGTGGAGTCTCCTGTCTCTGGAGACATTCAAAACCCACCTGGACATGTTCCTTGGGCAGGGGGGTTGGACTAGATGGTCTCCAGAGGCTCCTTCCAACCCCGTATCATTCCGTGATTCTGTGATGTGACTGTCATTAAAGCATTTAGTTAATCCTTTGGCCTGGATTGATCTTTAGGGTTCAACTCTCCCAGTCACATTGGCAAATCTCTGCTCTATCCGTCTTTGTCACCCACACAAGTGGTTACACGGAATATTTTGCTCTTTTACAGCCTGTCAAATAACGAAGATTTTTAACAACTTCACATTACACTTAGTGTTCAAAATGGAGTGTAATAATCGTGCTTGAATGTGATGGAAACAGTGCTGGACAATCACTACTGCAGTTGCATAAAAACTCATACAATCAGATTTGGGGGTTTTTTTGGGTTTTTTTCCCCCCCTTCAAAAAAAGCCACTTCCTTAGAGCCAGGTTCTCCAGCCATTCGGTGCCTAACGCAGAGCAGATTTAGCTTCTGTCTCCGTGTGGGATTTGGGAGCAAACTGTGCTAAGGGCTCATGTGAATCCTACCCTGGTAGTAGCCGTCCGAGGGGATGAAGGTGTTCCTCGTAAAACATGTGAGGATTGATATTTTTCTCTTCTTTACACCTGCCAAAAGTGAAATGCAAGGAAAAAACAAGTGACAGAGTTGGACCCGTGTGGATGGAGAGGCGGCATGAAGGACGGAGGTCTCTGGGGACCCCCTCTAGAGCTCTGAGCTTTAAGTGTTCCTCTTTGTAACTCTTTCCAAGCTCCTACCAAAATACATTATAAATTCCCATTTGGCTGCATCTCTAATCTGGCCAGATCACCTTAGAAATTGGTGACCTTGCTGTGTCCAGTTTTGGGTTCCTTACCACAAAAAAGGGGTGGAGGTGCTGCAGCGGGTCCAGAGAAGAGCAAGGAAGCTGGTGAGGTCTGGAGAGTAAGTCTTATGGGGAGAGGCTGAGGGAGCTGGGGTTGTTCAGCCTGGAGAAGAGGAGGCTGAGGGGAGACCTCATCACTCTCTACAACTTCCTGAAAGGAGGGTGTAGAGAGATGGGGGGTCAGTCTCTTCTCCCAAGTCACAGGCGATAGGACAAGAGGAAATGGTCTCAAGTTGCCCCAGAGGAGGTTCAGATGGGATATCAGGAAAAATGTTTACACTGCAAGGGTTATCAAGCCTTGGACTGGGCTGCCCAGGGAAGTGGCTGAGGCACCATCTCTGGAGGTATTTAAAAGATGGGGTGACAGTGCTCAGTGACGTGGTGTAGTGACGGGTTATTGTTTTTTATCAGAGTTGGTTGGACTAGATGATCTCAAAGGTCCCTTCCAACCTGGAAAATTCTATGATTCTCTAGCCAGAGAGGCCAGACTTTACCCTGCAGGGAAGACAATTCTCCATCTGAAACGTGGTATTTCACCCCAAGGCACAATCAGTTGTGGAGGAATTATTAAAAAAAGAAGATCTGTGTTCCATGGGGTATTCTGAAACAAGACTTGGCCTTTATTAAATACTACCCAGGGTTTGTGTAATTGTGTTACATGGAGTTCAGTTGTTTATTAAAAAAAGGCCCAAAACATTTGCATGGTTTCAAAGGTAGGAAATAACATTTATCTGTTGATTAGGCTCCACTTTAATTAAGGTGAGAAGCAGGAACAGCATTACTTCAGCTGCCTTGTTGGTCCCAGGTTGGGACAGCAGGTAAGTTTCCTTCTGCTGTGCCAGGAGCTGCCACCTCCTTGCAGTGGCCACCAGCTCTACCTCAGTGAAGCTGAAGTTGCACGAGGTGAGGGGGGGATTAAAGCCGTGTGTGCAGGAGACCCCGCAGAGCCACTGTGTGTCACCTACTGGCACCACGGAAGCAAGAGCGCTCCGTGGCCAGGGCTTCGGCTGCGCTGTGGGGAGCAGTTCTCTTTCACTGGAGGGAAGAAGGGTGGTCTTTATCAGGAGCACCCCTGTTATAATGACCCCTCAGCGCTGAGACCTGGTTCCCTGCTGCTCAGGGAACCTCTCGCCCATCGAGTCCTCACCTCCTCCTCGTTCCATCTCTTGCGCTCAACTCCTCTGCCAGGCTCCCTACAGCAGCTCCGGCTGCGGTACCCTGAAGTCATCAGCCCGGTACCGGAAATAAGGAACAAGCTAATAAAATCGTTGGGTTTGGTTCTTCTTGACTGGTGCTGGTGTGTCCTGGTGATTGGGAACTCCTGGGTTTGGGGATTTTTTTTTTTAAAGTGAAACTAATCTGAAGAATATTATTTGCTTAGGTGCCTGGTGTCCTTTTTCCCCTGCTGCTGGCAGGCAGTTTGAGTACAGTGTGTCCTGACTGACTGCTGGTCTGTTGCCTGTTCTTTGGTTCAGTGGGTTTTGTGGGGGGTTTGTTTTTTAACGTGCGAGTAACATCCATGGCCCTAGGGGAAAATTTAAATGATAAAAATTAATTCTGGTCAGATTGTTTGAGTTTCAAGATGTTTTGCTGTTCCAGAAGTGTTACAGTATCACTAGCAGGTTACATCAGGTTAATCCAAATTGGCTTGCAAACACTTGTAATTTGGGATTTGAAGAAAAAAAAATGATTCAGCTTAACATGACTAATACATTCATGCTGAAAGGTTGGTGATAATAAGTTCTTTAGACGTCTAGACGTGCGATTACGCTAAATGCAGATAAACAAAATCTTCTGTGCATGTGTTGCATGTAGAAGGAGAAGCAGAACTCCAGGACTCAGCAAGTAGCTGGAGTCAGGGCTGCCCTTCCTGGCTCGCAGGAGCAGTTGTGTGTGGTGTGAAGAGCTCTTAATTGCTGATTACTAATTGTCAGGGTTTATTTTATATAAAAAAAAAAAAAGGAGATGTTTGATTGCCATACCTTCTGGTTGGAAGATTGTCTTAAGGGTTACCAGTCCCCACAAGTTCCACAGGAGCCTTCTGGTACAGAATGACCAGCTTAACCATAGCTTACTTGCTTTAAGATCCCAACAAATGCTTCAGCGTTGGTGTGAGGGGCTTCAGCAAGTGCACGGATTTATCCTCTGAGGGTTTGAACTTCTCTCCTTAAAACAATTCAGAGCAGCTTAACCCAGGAGGTAGCACAAAGAGCACTTTTACATATAGAAACCAATTTGGATGATGGGCAGGGAGGAATGGGATTGCTGTAGACGACAAGCCAGAGTACTCAATTTGTGAGTTTTTATTATGTTGAAGAGTGATGCCTTTAGGTTTGTCTTCAGTAGCTCGAACTTTTTAATGTTTTGTTCTGCTTGAAACTTTAGCTCTTCAATGTCAGGTCGGAGCAGCGCAGTGTCAGAGGGAAGAGCTGCTCTCTGTGAAATGGATGTGTCAAACAACTATACCAAGCCAATGCTCGTTTCTTGACTTGGCAATCAAGATAGAATCATAGAATGGTTAGGGTTGGAAGGGACCTTAAAAGATCATCAAGTTCCAACCCCAAGGGACCAAACCCCCTGCCATGGGCAGGGACACTTCCCACCAGACCAAGTTGCTCAAAGCCCCATCCAGCCTGGCCTTAAACACTTTCAGGGATGGAGCATCTACAGCTTCTCTGGGCAACCTGTTCCAGTGTCTCACCATCCACACAGGAAAGAATTTCTTTCTGGTATCTAATCTAAATCTCCCCTCTTTCCATTTAAAGCCATTACCCCTTGTCCTGTCACTCCACTTCCTGACAAAGAGTCCCTCTCCAGCTCTCCTGTTTCTTTCTAGCCAGCAGATTCCTGCTTTGGGAGACACTTTGCCATTAGTAAATTTTAAAATAATTTCAAGACCTCATAAATTTTATTACCAAATTTTAAATCGTGAAATTCATACAAAGAAGGTGAAGCTACATCCTCTTGCTAGTGCCAGGCTCCTGTCACGCTACTGTGGGCTACGGATATTCCACTTTTGCTAGAGTCTGTTAGTGCTTTCTGTGCTGCTACTCTAAATGTCCCAGTTGAGGGATTCTCTGATCTTCCAGTAAAAGCAGTAGCTGATCTAGTTTGGTGATCGTTCCCAGCCTTGGCAGATACTTGGCCCAGGCTGAGCAGTTACTGGGAAAGGGAGGCAGCCGTAGGAGGATGCGTACGGACTGCGGCAGTGAGCCCTCTCCTGTTCTGGGAAGACTGGGAAGGGAAAGGAGACTTGGCTTCTGTTTGAGGAGAAAAAGTGAGTTTCCAGTTGTGCACTGTGAGTTTAGCTGATCGCTACTGGTCTAGTTCATAGAAGACTGAAGCATCCGTACGACATCGCTTTTTCATTGCCCTTCTGATAGCTACTCGCTCTGAGACATTTTATATGGGCAGTGCTGATTACACTGTTAATTACACCCATCCCAAAGCTCTGCCATGGAATTGGCTGTGGGTTGGAAGGGACCTTTCATTTCAGACCATTGAGTCCAGCCATCAACCTAACACTGCAAAAGCTACCACGACTAAGCCATGTCCCTCAGCACTACAGTTACTCATCCTTTGAATTCCTCCAGGGATGGTGCCTCAACCACTTCCCTGGGCAGCCCATTCCAAGGCTTAATAACCCTTTCTGTGTAAAATTTTTCCTGATATCCAACCTGAACCTCCCCTGATGCAACTTCAGACCATTTCCTCTTGTCCTATCACCTGTGACTTGGGAGAAGAGACTGACCTCCGCCTCTCTACACCCTCCTTTTAGGTAGTTGTAGAGGGCAGTGTGGTCTCCCCTCAGCCTCTTTTTCTCCAGGGTGAACAACCCCAGCTCCCTCAGCCTCTTCTCATAGGACTTGTTCTCCAGACCCCTCACCAGCTTCATTGCCCTTCTCTGGACCCCCTCCAGCACCTGAGTGTCTTTCCTGTGGTGAGGGGCCTAAAACTGGACATGGTACTTGAGGTGGGGCCTCACCAGTGCTGTGTTCAGGGGGAAATATGATTCCCTTCCTCTCTTTGCTTGAGTGTTGCCTTCCCAGTGCCCAGGCAGGGTGGTTACTGGCTGGAGGAGTGTGTAGCTCAGTAACGTGAGGTAATTTGTTCTGGTGGGCCATGCACCCCACAGGGAACAAGACCCAAACCTTGTAATCCTGGCCCTGACTTGCTGCACTTTCTGTTTCTTCCTCCCACGTTGGTCAGTAGCCACCACCTGCCTTCTAGTGAAGCCCATGGGTGGCCACTAAGAGGTTTGGCAGGGGAGAGGGGATGGCTGTGGCTCTCTTACTCCGCTTGCACGACATGGGCTGCAGAATTTCCTCTTATGCAGCTGAGCACTGGTTTTTAACGTGAGCACAGCGGCACGTACAACACCCCGGACCTCTCCTGCGGGGGAGCCTTGTCTCTCACAACAACTGTCTAACACCGGCAGCCGTGTCCGGGCTCCTGGCGGCAGCGGGGGCCTGGCAGCAACCTGCAGAGATTCACAGCTTCTGTTTTCTGGTTCAGTTCAGATGGACCCTAAGGCTCGTCTCTCTGAAAACGATGGGCCGGGTTCTGTTGCGAGTCCGTTTCTGCCAGCAGTGAAGCCAAGTCACCCAGTCTACTGTACTGGAAACGTGTTTGGAGGTTGATGCCAGATTCCCAAACTGGAGAGCATCCGCTTGCAATTCAAGTGGCGCTGACATTTGCGGGAAGGCTTTCTGTTCTAAGCTGTCAGATGTTAGCTAGTGTATGTAATTAACTCGGTATAATTTTGCTTCAGAATGAAATATTCATTCAAAAGAGACTTTAAAAAAAACAAACCCCATCCTGTTGTTTTTAATGTCTGGGTAGCAAGTGATGCTGTGTAGAGCAAGGCATACATTTATTGTTCGAGAGATTGGTTTCATGGCAACTCCTCTTTGTTACTATGGTGCACAGACAGTCCCAAAGGCTTTTACTGTCCATCACTTCTTGGGTCTTGTGAGTAATGGCGATACAAAACCCGCTGACGTACGTTAACAGCGGAGACAGAAAGCAGTAGGAAGGTACTGTAGCCTGAGATGCTCTGGTTTGTCTCATTACCCCAAAGGGCAAATTGGGTACCCCAGTCCCTGGAGGTGTTCAAGGCCAGGCTGGATGGGGCTTGGAGCAACCTGCTGTAGTAGGAGGTGTCCCAGCCCATGGCCGGGGAATTGAAACTTGATGACCTTTAGGTCCCTTCCAACTCTAACTATTCTATGATTCTATGAAATGTAAAACTTTATTTTGCATAGTGGTTTTTCTAGAATTTGGTAATAAAGCTTGTGAGGAGCAGAGCAGGGGGACAATGAAATGGAAATGGAAGGGGTAAAACAGGGATTTTTTTTTTTTTAGCCCCAGGGGAAATTTCTTCACCGAAAGGGTTGTCAAGCATTGGAACAGGCTGCCCAGGGAAGGGGTTGAGTCACCATCTCTGGAGGTATTTAAAAGACGTGTAGACGTGGTGCCGAGGGACACGGTTTAGTGGTGGACTTGGCAGTGTTAGGTTGGACTTGATGATGTTAAAGGTCTTTTCCAACCTAAATGATTCTATGAAATTCAAAAGTTAGTTAGAGAAGCGATAAACAACAAAACCAAACCAGAAACCCATGGGTTGCAGGAGGCAGAATGCCAAAGACACTACCCAGTAAATCAGTCAGAGAGAGAAGCTTTGCTGAGAAGAAACAGGAGAGTGTAGAAATGCAGGAGTCCCGTTTGACTGAAAGGCTGGAACAGGGCTCCATCCAATTCCTGGTTTCTTCCCTACTGTGAAGTTCACTGAGCACTTCCGGTCTCTCCACATCTGTTCCCTGTCGTGATTCTACTGCTGCAGCTTCCACAAGGTATTGGTGCTTTCTGAGACTGGAACTTTATTGTCTGCTCATCATCCCAGTGACTGCCATTCTCTTTTATGCTTTACCAAAACTGAAAAGAAGTGTTTGCCTCAGAGTCCAGGTTGAATTGGCAAAGTTTTGTGGTCAGAAAAAGAAGAAGCTTCTTGAGGGGTGTGTGTGCGTGGGATGCAGAGTGGGTGAATCCGGCTGAACCCAGAGATCCTGTCACACTTGATGGGTTTTGTTTTTTGTGAGGGGTCTAGAGAACAAGTTCTGTGAGGAGAGTTTGAGGGAACTGGGGATGTCTAGTTTGGAGGAGGCTGAGGGGAGACCTCCTTGCCCTCTACAACTACCTGAAAGGAGGTTGTAGAGAGGTGGGTGTTGGCCTCTTCTCCCAAGTGAATGATGACAAGACCAGAGGAAATGGTCTGACGTTGCGGCAGGGGAGGTTCAGATTAGATATTAGGAGGAATGACTTTACTTGAAAGAGTGGTCAGGCGCTGGAACAGCTTGCCCAGGGAGGTGGTTGAGTCACCAGCCCTGGAGGTATTTAAGAAACATGTAGATGTGGCACCTCAGGGCATGCTCTAGTGGCCAAGGTGTAGGTGGGTTTTGTGTGTGTATGGCTGGACTCAGTGATCTCAGAGGTCCTTTCCAGCCATGAAGGTTACGTGATTCTGTTGGTGGTGGGTTTTTTCAGATTGTATCCAGGAAGGACCATGTGAAGACAGAAATACCAACCTGTTGCTTTGCTCTTGTTTTCCCAGTATCACGTGGTTGCTCTGGTGGTCTGGTCACTTCCATAAGTTTGAGTTACTAGAGCTATTCAACAGTTTACCCTGAGCGGTGCAAGATCTCACCAACCGACTTGGCTGTGGGAGCTTGGCAGGAGGCAGGTCGATGCCGTTGCAGGAAAGGATGAAAACTCCTCTGTGGTCACGTGTAACCTTTAGGTGGGGATTCTTGTTTTGCACGTGAGTGTTTTAGTTCAGTTTCGCTTCTGTGGCCAGGCTGACAAACAAGGTTGAGTGCTGACTCCAAGAGAAAGCATCCTACTTTCAGTGAAAACCACTTCTTTCTTTCTTTTTTTTTTTGTTTTTGTTTTTAAAGTAGTCGAAAGGACAACGTGTAACATAGACCAGAGGTGACACATCGAGAGGAAATTGTGTCTGTGGTGACCTGAGTGATTGTTGCAGCTCTGCTTGTTGACACATGCTCCTCACCTACAGCAGCACACTAAAGCCATCCTTGTACTTGGATATAAAGAGGGCAGACAGAAGAGAGGTGGTTACATGAACCCTCTCGTTTCTTCACGTGTTTTCTTCTGAGCACGTAAGGGAATAATGGAAAAACTTCAGGCCGTCCTTTACTTTCAATTCAGCTCGATATTTGGCACCAGTAATTGTTACCCTCCCAGTTTGTGCGTAGATACATCTGGCCTGTATCCCGCTATTGTGCCACGGCAGAAATGGGAATGTGGCAAAGAGGAAAACAGCCCAAGAGCTGGCATCCTGCCTTCCCTCCCACACAGCAGCGGGCAGCCCAGGGGCAAAAAGCTTCAAGTATGGGAATAGTAAGCACCTACAAGTTCTTCTTCTTATTTTAGAGTGACTTTCGTATAGTGCAGTGTTTTTGTTAATCCACTTCAGCTCTGGGTACCCCAGTCCCTGGAGGTGTTCAGAAGCATCTGGATGAGGTGCTACAAGACATGATTTAGTAGCTTAGTGGGTGATACTGGTGATAGAAGGACAGCTGGACTAGATGATCTTGTAGGTCCTTTCCAACCTTGTGTTTCTATGATTCTATACATACTTTCGCTTTTAAAAAATGGTTTAGTAGGTGCTTCAGAGCAACAACCTTATCAACGAGGGCTTGTCTCCAGTGGTGATGTGTAAGCAGGCTGCTTGTCACTCGGCATCTTTTCCTGATAAAAACGAGAGCGGTAATGAGTGACAGCGCTGAGCCATGGTACGATCTAGACTTTGTTCTGTGGCAGCAGAGCCAGGAGTGTTAGTTAAGAAGCTCTTTCCCCACACGTCTTCCTGCTGGAATTCCTTCAATTCCAATAAATACCCGGTGAGGGTGCTTTTCCTTACGCCGGCCTATGTGTTTGCCTGCCCTTCCTTGGTGGGTTCGTGGGGAGCCGCAGACCTTTAGCTGGGAGCTGCTGGTGCTCTCTGTTGGCACCAGACTAACTCAGGTTCTTTCCATTAAGTCTTCAGCCCTGTTGTCTTGGTTGTCTCTAGAGGATAAAGTGTGCAGTGCTGGGCTTTGTTTCGGGGTCAGCGCTCCCGGGCAAACACCCACAACCTGATGAACTGCTGGAGATTTTAGGGGGAAAGTGTTAATGATGAGCTGAATAAGTGCCCCGTGATTCCATCGCCTCAAAAGAAGCCGCATGGATACTGGTGCCAGTTGGATAAGAGGTTTGCCAAGCGGAGCTGCAGATGGTTTTAATACCTAGAATACATGTAGCTCTTGCTCAAAGAATAATTTCCCCCCCCTTCTCTTGCAGTTCCTCGCACAACCCACCCCTGGAAGGAGAAGGAATTCTTTAACATTTTGTTTCCAAAGATCTGGGACTGTTTGCTGCCGCTCAACTCCCTTCGCTCCCCTGTTTTGGTGAACGCGAGATCCAAAGAGGAGGATGAGGCAGCTGAGGGGAAAACCCAAAAAAGAGACCTCCAAAGACAAAAAGGAGAGAAAACAGGCGATGCAGGAGGCCCGGCAACAAATCACCACCGTGGTGCTGCCCACGCTGGCTGTGGTGGTGCTGCTGATCGTCGTGTTTGTTTATGTCGCCACTCGCCCAAATACGACCGAATGATGCGGCTTTTTCAGACTTTCTAGCTCTGGGGTGTTAATAATTTTATCACGAGCCAAAAGGAACTCTCTGCCACTCTTTTAGTACTTTTCCAAGGAACTTGCTGGTATTTTCAGTCTTTCTCTTGGTTGGGGTCCTGCAGATTCTCTTTAGGAATGTAACATAAAACGTATTAGTGGACGTGCCAGTACGTTTTATGGTCGGGTTCATGTGCCTTTCAGAATTTTTCAAATGGTGTTTTTTCTTAAATCTGTTTGAAGCTCTATATTGTAAAAGGAAATCGTGTTCTGTTAGAAATTTGTTAAAAAAAGAAAATTAGCTTTCAGCTTTTATCCCTGTTACGGATAATGTTGCTCCCATGAGCTCTTGTCTGTCTGTTTTGGAACTTCCAAAGAAGTACAGTTCTTCTTTGTACTTAATGTCATATGAAGTGCTTTGATTCAGAAAGGATATATTTATTTTTTTGAATAAAAGAGAGAAGTCTTACTTGGAATCTTCAAACTATTTTGCAAAAGAATGTGACTGATTGTGAAAGCCTCCATCGTGTAATATTTTTTTTCATTGAACGCTCTGTCGTTTGCTCAGAAGGAAGTGCTTTTCGCCGCGTGATGCGAAGGGAACGCGTCAGGATCCACCAGAAAGAATCCCACAGAAGTTGGAAAGGGAGATCCTACCAGTTTTACGGTGAAGTAATAACAAACTACATAAACACAGGTAGCTGTTTATCTGAATGTTAACTATTTAAATCTGTATAAGTGGCAATAAAAAGGTGATTTTGGATACAGCCCTTGGTTATTTATTTTGTATTTTTCAAAGGGAGGTAAGGTACCATTGGTATAACGTGGGTCTCTGATCTGTTTGATGAAGTGAGCTGCTGTCCTCTGACACCCCCCTCTCCCCCGTGAGCACAGCTTTTGTTCTAACAAATCAAGCTATAAACTCTGAGCAAAATGCTTCAATCACCCCGTATTCTTCTACAGCCCTTTCTCACCCAAATACTGTAAGGCGCTCAGTAAGCACCAACCTTCAGAAGACCAGGGAAGGAATTGGAGCGCTCTTGGCTGCCGCTTGAACACAGCCCGAGTGAGGAAGGATGTGATGCTGAAGCACAGCAGGAAATACTTCTGTGCGACGGTCAAAGACCCCTCCAGTCTTTACTTCCTGTGCTCTTTGGGCACAGGGATCGTCCCAGTGAAGCCAGTGGGGCTGTTGTCATGTGTGCCAGTGAAAGGCCATGCTTTGCTTCCTGTGTGGGCCTGGGTGTTGCTGCTGTGCAGAACCCCACTGCCCACCCGAGTCGTGGTGCGGAAAAGGACCTGGGGCTGTTGGTCAACTGTCAGCTGAACACGAGTTGTGTTGCCCACGCAGCGGTGTGCCCAGGTGGCCAATAGCATCCTGGCCTGTGTCAGGAACAGCGTGGTGAGTAGGACTCGGGAGGTGATTGTGCCCTTGTACTCAGCACTGGTGAGGGCCAACCGTGAGTACTGTTTCCTCTTATAGGGTCCTTACAACAAAAGGAGCGGGTCCAGAGAAGAGCAACGAAGCTGGTGAGGGGTCTGGAGAATAAGCCTTATGAGGAGAGGCTGAGGGAGTTGGGGTAGTTCAGCCTGGAGCAAATGAGGCTGAGGGGAGACCTTATTGCTCTCTACAAGTACCTGAAAGTAGGGCGTAGAGAGGCAGGGATCAGTCTCTTCTCCCAAGTCACAGGCGATAGGACAAGAGGAAATGGCCTCAAGTTGCGCCAGGAGAGGTTCAGGTTGGGTATCAGGAAAAGTGTTTACACTGCAAGGGTTATTAAGCCTTGGAATGGGCTGCCCAGGGAAGTGGTTGAGGCACCATCCCTGGAGGTATTCAAAAGACGGGTTTGACATAGTGCTCAGTGACATGGTTTAGTGACAGGTTACTGGTTTTTATCAGTTTGGTTGATGATTGGACTAGATGATCTCAAAGGTCTCTTCCAACCCATAGACAATTCTGTGACCGGAGGAAACAGTCTCAGGTTGCCCCAGGGGAGGTTCAGATTGAATATCAGGAAAAAATTCTTCACTGAAAGGGTTATCAAGGCCTGGAACAGGCTGCAAGGGAAGAGGTAGAGTCACCACTTGAAGGTGTTTAGAAGATGGGTTGACATAATGCTCAGTGACATCATGTGGTGATGGGTTTTATTGGACTCGATGAACTTTAAAGGTCCCTTCCAATGTAAATGATTGTATGATTCTATGAAAAATACTGTAGAGAAGCAAATGCAATTCCCTGCAGTAGCCTTTGCCCCAAGGCACGTGTTCCTAAATCGGGGTGAGTCAGTGGCCAGAAATCAACTAACCCTGTTCAGGGTAGGAGGACACCCAGTGAGGCTGGGATGTCCACAGCTGATGATGACAGCTCGTGCTGTCAGTCGTGCCTGGAGTTAAACTGTCCCTGCAGACTGACCCGGCTTTGGAAGAACAAGAATCACGAAGAACTGAAAGCAAGAGTGTAGCTGGGATACACGCACAACAACCCGCAGGGACAAGGCGGTCACCGTGGCATGCTGCCCCAGCAGGGTGTCTGCTCACCGAGGGGTCCGTGGGGACGCTGCCGTGGAGCGTGTGCTCACCCACTGAAAACGATCTGTGCTTTGGTACGGAGAACTGATTCCTTCCACCGGAGAGATCTGAAATGGTGAAATGATGCATCTGGAAACGTAATTGCTCGCTCTGTGTCATCTCCCAGCTGTCTCTGTTCTCCAGGGAACCACAGCCTTTTTGTCTTATTTTAATTTTACCCCAGGTGGGGGATGGCTGCGCTGGAGCTCTGGTAGTTTGTCCTTCTCTGAGAGGAGCGTTCAGCTTGAATAAAACCCGTGCCCGAGGAAGTGCATTAAAGCGCGTGTAAATACATGTGTGTTCTGCAAGGTACTTGGTGTCTGGAGTATCTAGGGTAGAAGCAACCTTCCCACTAACCTCTTCCACAGATTCCTCTTCCTCATCTTCCTCTTCCATAGATTCCTGACCAAGGTTTTGCTGCACCTGTTTGTTCTGTGATCCTTTCAGGTGGCTCAGACAAAGTCCCTGTCCCTTTCCCGTCTCCAGGTAGCAGGTTTCTTTCAGTCCCTCCGAGCAGCAGTGCTTCTTTATCAGTTTATAAAATTATAATTTTATCATTTGGATGAACTTCCCTGAAACTGTTCGGAGCCCTGATTTGATGGTTTTTTTTCCTCCCCACTTTTTGTCTGCAAGAGCTGAGCCTGTGACACGTAGGAGCAATTAAGCGGCTGCTGACAAGTAAATCGGTAAAGGCTGGTGGGGTGAGATGATATTGAAGATCACTTCTCTAATGAGATGTTCCGTTTCTGCTGCTTTTTCGTAACGCTCTCCCGTTGTCCGTTGTCACCTGCGAATTCCGCAGGTCCCAGTAATCATCTTTACAGAGCCCAGTGTTTATTAAGCTGAAGGTGCAGCTTCGTGCTAAACAGGAGACCTTGCGGATTTCAGTTCCCCGAAATGTGCCGTTTTTCCCAGTGCTAATTGAGAGGAAAGTAGCGTTACACGTTCGGAATCGTTCCTTCCACAGAAGCTGGAATTGATTGCACAGTTTGACTCCAAAAAAAAACCCAAACCAAACCCAATGGGTTTTTTTTTTTCTAGTAAAGAACATCGTTGGATTCTGACATTTGCTGCCAAATTCCCTTTTACTCCTATTGGATGTGAGAAAGCGCAGATGGAAAAATGGCCTGGAGCCTCTGTGGACAGAAACTGTCAAAAATCCTTGGGAAATAATCGGGAAGGGAATGAATGGCAGTTGCCCAAATGTCAGCTCCTGTGAATTTCTCAGCCCAAGGTGTAACGGTGTCTCTGTTTTTTTTCACCTGTGTTACTCCAACTGTCAGCTGCCTTCAAAAATGTTTTAGAAATAGGGTTTTAAACCTTTTTTTTTTTTCCCCAGCAGACAGTAGCTTGTGGGCAAAGCTGAATGATTTATTACCAGCATTTTACCCAAAAACCCACGCTGAGATCCTCCTTCAGCAGTGTCCTACCGTAGGGTTTCCGAGAGTGCTCATTATCAGGTGACGTCATTAAAAACCTGCCATTGCCTTCTGAGAAATCGAGTTATAGAGGTGATTTTGTAAAACCTAATTTTTCAAAGTGTAAATCAAGTCCGAGTCAAACACTTAAACAGCAAGGTTTGAATGGAGTTTTATAAAAGTCTTCGAAGTGCTAAGAAAATAAAGGTGTGGAGCATTCTCACGATGGGTAAATCAGTGCCCATCTCTGTCGTAAATGTCTCTGTCCCCACCGAACCGAGGGCAAGAAGCAGCGACGCTGCCCGTGCTCTGGAGGAAAAACTACACTGATTTGCAGAACTCGGAGAAGTTGGCTCTTCTGTCTCAATCCACGTTTCCTGACTCACATCCCGACCTTCAGAAAACGGCAGTTTTAAATACATGTGGCAGAGAAAATGCACTGTTCTTTTTTGAGACTCTTCATGTTCAGTGCCCAGGTGGGGCGTCTGTGGGCTTCAACCAAACCAAGTCTTCTTACGGTGTTGGGGAGACGTTATGGCCCCTTCCAGTACTTGAAGGGGACTCAGGAGAGATGGGAAGGGACTCTGTTGGGCAGTGTAGCGACAGGAGAAAGGGTGGTGGTTTTAAACTGAAAGATTTAGATTAGATATCAGGAAGAAATTCTTTCCTGTGAGGGTGGTGAGGCACTGGAACAGGTTGCCCAGGGAAACTGGATGCTCTATCCCTAGAAGTGTTCAAGGCCAGACTGGATGGGGCTTTGAGCAACCTGCTCTAGTGGGAGGTGTCCCTGCCCATGGCAGGGGGGCTGGAACTCGATGATTTGTAAGTTCCCTTCCAACTCTAACCATTCTGTGGTTGTAGATAATCCCTACGCCTGTCGCAAGAAGTTCAGTGAGGGGATGCTTTAGGCCTGTTCTTTGGAGGCAGACGTGTTCTCACAAGGTTCTTGGGCACACCTATTCCTGCTCAGATGGTTCCAAAAGCCCTAGTGGTTTGGGTCAGAGCAGGTCACAGGAACAAGCCCCTCGGTGTGTAGGTTTAGGTAGGGCAGCAGGAGCACAGTGTGTCACTGTCCTGGGGGCATTGCTCAATGTGCTACTGGAAAGTCAGGTGCAGCACATTAAATTACAGCCTCTTTATGGATTTGAGGGTGTCCCTGGGATTAAACTGTAACTCGGACACAGTGAACTTTGAGATCTGAACCCTATGGTGAGGGAAAAACAAAACACGGTTCCCACATTGGTTTGGCCAATTCACAGGAGCTCTGCAATGAACAACCTTTAACCCGGCACCTTCTGGGCAGATGGATGCGTCTGAGGAGAAAACCAGCTTCCCTGGCACAAGGCAGTTGGCGTAAAATCTAGTGGCTAGCTCTTTTGTAAAGAAAGATGTAGGAAAAAAAGTCGAAAAAAAGTGCTCTTATCGCTCTCTACAACAACCTGGAAGGAGGGTGTGGAGAGGCAGGGGTCAGTCTTTTCTCCCATGTCACAGGCGATAGGACAAGAGGAAATGGCCTCAGGTTGCCCAAGGTGAGGTTCGGGTTGGATATCAGGAAAAATTTCTTTACTGAAAGGATTATCACAGGCTGCCCGGGGAAGCGGTGGAGTCACCAACCTTGGAGGTATTCAAAAGATGAGTAGATGTGGTGCTGAGTGCCATGATTTAGTGATGGTTTTGGCAGCGTTGGGCTGATGGCTGGACTTGAATCACAGAATCTTCATGGTTGGAAGGGACCTTTCAGAACATCGAGTCCAACCATAACAACAACAACAACAAAACAACCCTCAAAAACCCCACTACTACACACTGACAACACCATACCCCCAGATCCCCCACCACAGCAACCACCACACCCAACAATATCAGGTACTAGAGCATGCCCTGAAGTGCCACATCCACTCATTTCTTAAATACCTCCAGGGATGGTGACTCAACCACGGGCAGGCTGTTCCGGGGCCTGAGTACTCTCTCAGTAAAGTCATTCTTCCTAACATCTAATCTGAACCTCCCCTGACACAACTTCAGACCATGTCCTCTTGTCCTGTCATTCTTCACTTGGGAGAAGAGGCCAGCTCTCACTTCTCTACAACCTCCTTTCAGGTGGTTGTAGAGGGCAATGAGGTCTCCCCTCAGCCTCCTCTTCTCCAAATTAAACATCCCCAGTTCCCTCAGCCTCTCCTCATAGGACTTGTTCTCTAGACCCCTCACCAGCTTGGTGGCTCTCCTCTGGACGTGCTCCAGCACTTCAAAATCCTTCTTGTAGTGAGGGGCCCAGAACTGAACACAGCACTCGAGGTGAGGCCTCACCAGTGCCCAGTACAGGGGCACCATCACCTCCCTACTCCTGCTGGCCACATTCTTCCTGATAGGAGCCAGGATGGTGTTGGGCTTCTTGGCCACCCAGGCACAGTGCTGGCTCATGTTAAGCCGACTGTCCAGAGTCACCACCAAGTCTTTTTCTGCTGGGCAATTCTCCAGCCACTCTTCCCTGAGCCTGTGGCATTGTCTGGTGGTGTTTTGACCGAAATGCAGGACCTGGCACTTGGCCTTATTGGACCTCATCCCAATGGCCTTGGCCCATTGATCCAACCTGTCCAGGTCCATCTGTAGAGCCTTCCTACTCTCAAGCAGGTCAACCCTCCTACCTAGTTTGGTGTCATCTGCAAACTTACTGAGGGTGCATTCAATTGCCTCATCCAGATCATCGATAAAGATATTAAACAAGACTGGCCCCAAAACTGAGCCCTGAGGAACACCACTGGTGACCAGCTACCAACAAGATTTCACCCCATTAATCACAACTCTCTGGGCACAGCCGTCCAGCAAGATGAAGGATCCAGCAAGGAGATCTTGAAGGTCCCTTCCAACCTAGACAATTCTATATTCTATGAACGTGAATGATATAATTGGCTGCTGCAGGTTATAAAGCAAGGCAGGAGTGTGGTCCCACTGTCTCCATGATGCAGGGTAAGGACCTTCCCCCATGCCCACTGCCTCCTTCCAGCTCTCTGGTCTCTGGGAGAGCCATGGGCAGGAAGCAGCAGGAGGGACTGGAGTCCAGCACGTACCTGAGCTCTCTGTGCAAATCAAACTTTGCTGACTGGCCTGATGTACCAGAGATGTCCAAGCACTTGTGGCTCATCTCGTTAGACAGTCTCTATTAATGACTACAGGAGAGAGGGGAGGGACTTGTTTTCAGGGAGTGTAGTGATAGGTCGGGGAATAATGGTTTCAAACTGGAAGAGGGGAGATTTAGATTAGATTTCAAGAAATTCTTTCCTGTGAGGGTGGTGAGGCACTGGAACAGGTTGCCCAGGGAAGCTGTGGATCCCCCATCCCTAGAAGTGTTCAAGGCCAGGCTGGATGGGGCTTTGAGTGACCTGCTCTAGTGGGAGGTGTCCCCCCATGGCAGGGGGATTGGTCCCTTGGGGACTCAATGATCTTTAAGTTCCCTTCCAACTCTAACCATTCTATGATTCTATGACTTCTCACCCCCATCGGAAAAGCAAGAAAACTGTGCCTGGGATTTTTTCATGTTTGTCCATTTTCGTGTTCGTTTGGCACTGGGTTTTGCTGCTGCTGTTGGCGTTCCTCTGGGGATGGATCAGCGCACCCACCGTCCCACACCCTCCCACTCCTGCACTCCTAAATTTCCCATGCCGAAAAGAAAAGGTTAATAAATAGTAGGAAGAAAACACACTAAATACCCAACTTCCATGTGAGCCACTTTTAAGGGTTCCTCTCCAGGTACCGTCGTTTCAGTGACAGCCCCATCAGAGCAGGTTTGGGCAGCGGTTGGGCAGCGATGGTCTGGCAGCTCTTTTACCACCAGCTATTTCCTAATTGTATCTCGACGAAATGTGTTGGCAGCTGTGTGTATGTGACCTCTCTGTGTCCTTCAGCGAGAGAAGCTGGTGGCAGCCTGAACTGTTGTTCTTTTTATTTAAAACAAAACTTTCACCTGGGAGCCAAAAAAAATGCTTTTTGGTAAAGCTCTGAAAAATCAAGTCCAGCAGCTCACGAGAATTCTCCATTGCCCGGCTATTCTCAAAGTAGAACAGAAATCTTCTATATGTTTTGGAAAATCCATAGCTCCCAAACATTGCACCTTGTCTAATGAACTTATGATTCATAATTCTTTTTTTTTTTTTCATTTTATTGGTGCTTTCAGACATTTATAGCTTTGGACCTTCCTGATTGTTCCTTTTTTTGACAATATCCAGACATCTCCAAGCCCTGTTCATACACTGTATCATTCCTCAGTCTTTATTATTTCTGTGTCCTCTGTTCTTCAAGAAGTTTTCAAAATAACTTGAAATGTGGTACATGTTGTACACGCTATTTTGGCGTGATAACACCAGGAATATGTATTTTCCTTCAGAAATTCCCACCAGTTAAATCAAGTTTCTACCTTTTAGTACACTTCTTAAAGTATTGAGACCCAGTGGCTCTGCCTATACATTGACAGGCTCTTTGAACTGGAGATCATTAGATGAGGAACCATTACTGGTTTGGGCTGGCAAAGAGAAGGGTGACCTTCCAGGCATGTCTTAAAAAACCAGCACTTTGATCCGTACAGTCTCAGTACGTTTGGGGCATAATATTCTCTGAGCGGGAAATACCAGTAAACAAGGAGGCTGTTCAGATACAGGTACTTTGCAGTTTCCAGTGCTTTTCACGGGGAGTTTATTACATGGTGTTACACAAAAGCCAGGCTGAAACTAACAGTTGTATCATTAGCTAAAGTTAGGAGCTTGGACAGATCTTCTAAAGCTTTAGGAAAAGATTTTATTATTTTTTTTGATAATTTCATTCATTCATTGTGTATCATCACACAGATCTGGTGCTGGAGCGGGTCCAGAGAAGGTCCAAGAAGCTGGTGAGGGGTCTGAAGAATAAGTCTTGTGAGGAGAGGCTGAGGGAGCTGGGGTTGTTCAGCCTGGAGGAGGCCAAAGGGAGACCTTCTCCCTCTCTACAACTGCCTGAAAGGAGGGTGTAGAGAGGCGGGGAATCTCTCTCTCAAGTCACAGGCGGTGGGACAAGAGGAAATGGCCTCAAGCTGCGCCAGGGGAGGTACAGATTGGATATCAGGAAAAATGTTTACACTGCAAGGATTATCAAGCATTGGAATGGGCTGCCCAGGGAAGGGGTTGAGGCACCATCCCTGGAGGTATTTAAAAGATGGGTTGACACAGTGCTCGGTGACGTGGTGTAGTGATGGGCTACTGTTTTTTATCAGAGTTGGTTGGACTAGATGATCTCAAAGGTCCCTTCCAACCTAGAAAATTCTACGGTGCTATGATTCTATGATCTGTAGCATGAGAGGGATCCTCAGGGCTGGACTAGATTCAGACACATAACATTTCTTTGAAGACTTGGTGCACGCTGTCTTGTATGTTTAAATCTCACAGTGGCAGAAGAATGTGGCAAACTGGCTAATAGCCCACATTTATTTTTCTCTTGCCTTCTGAAAGAGAACATTTTGCTGTCTTTCTGCTTCTACAGATCTTTCCCAGCTTAAAATCTAGCTTCATTTCCAGAGGCTTCTCAACTTCCTCATTAGTTCTTTTAGAACTCCCGGATGCATCTCTCCTTAAGTTGAGGATGATATTTATTTAGTCTGTTCAGATGTCCTTCCATCATCTTTTCATTCAGTTCTCGTTCCTCCAGCTGAGTTTAGTAATTTTCCTGAATTTTCCTGTAAAAGGTTCTTTGATTTCCTCATTTTCATTACTCATTTTATTGCAAACCAAGCCAAACTGGTATTTAAAATCTCAGTATTTTGTGTAAGTGTGATGTAGTGTATTTTGTCTTAATGGAAATCTAGCTTCCGAAAACAATTTACATTTTTGCTGTGGTCTGGAATATTAATGAGACTTCATTTACTCACAAACTGGAGCTGTTTTGACAGTCTGGTATTATTTTTATCCAGATTTTTCCAGGAAGTTGGCAGCACTACATGCTGGAAAGCAGCTCTTCAGCATCTCTTTCACTGAAATTGGTGGTTCATCAACACTGTCTGTAATTTCTGTTTCGCTTGCACAGCAATAGAATTCAGTATGAATTGCAAATAAAAGGAATCTCAACATTCTGCGGTTTTTTGGCACATGGAGTTGAATTAACTCTGCTTGGTTTTATAATGTTTTTCTATGTTGTAGAAAAAAAGTAAAGAATTTAGGCCCTTACCTACAACAACTTGTCTGAAGTTAAAGGTTTTTTCCCTGTTCCAAGGTAGTTAATCAATGAGCCAGCAGAGTATCTAAACATCGGTCCCAAAACAGGTTCTGGATTTAAAAGATGTAAAGTATTAATGTAAAGGATGGAAAGCACCTGAGATCAGGCTCTGTCCCAGGTGACGTCTATAGGTCTGGCAAAAGAGGTGATGTGGGTGGCTTCAAAATCTGTGCTGTGTCTAGTTATGTTCCCCTCACGGACCTGCAGGGCTTAAAGCATAAGAAAAGAGTGAGCTCAAGTTTCTCATTTCAGGAGTCCCAAGGGCTATTTCTATAGCCAAGAATAACCAGAGCATAGATAAGCTCTTTATGCTGGGAGCTATGACATGGCTAAAGGCTCCTATTATTCTTGTTCTGTGCAATCTAGAGAACTTCTCTTGGCTGATTGTATTTTCAAGGGAATAATTCCAGTTATTAGCCCTCCGTGCACCACAGAATTGAAAGTATCTTACTTAATTTACAGTGGTGTCACAGAGTCTCTGCTGCACACTACTTATGAAAAAAACAACCTGTATATTGTAAAGTATGTTTAGAGTATGATATTTTGTAATCTGGTCAATTCACAATATACCTAAATAAGTAGGAGAGTGATTATCTTACTGAAACCTTGGTGTTAGAAACACCCGCTATTGGCAATGTGCCTAAGCACATGAGGCAACCAGTTGCAGATTTTAGTTCTAAGAAACTAATGGGTGATTACTTGGTGTTATTTCCGGAGTTGTGGGACTGGCTTAAGCATGCCTGCTTTCCTGTATCCTGGCATGTCTTTTTAGAGTGCTTTCAGAATGCCTTTGCAGTTCTTCAAGGTGCGAATTTAAACGTTCTTCAAACTCTCTTATATGTTTCTCCTCCTCTTGAAGAAACTTCTCGGGTGGATACTGAGCAACGAACAGAAAACCATAGTTAGTAAAAACCAGAGAGTACTGAGACATGTTTACATTATCAAATTTTAGGTCTGAAAACCATCTTAACCTACAGCAGCACATAGTGCTGTAACGCTTTCTGTCTCTCGGAGAGAACATGAATTCGAACATACATTTTTAAAGGCATTCAAGAGCCTAAATGACATAATGTGAACGTGATGTTTGAATACCTGTGATATGCACAGCATTAGGATGTTGATTTGCCATTAACAATTTAAATATCCCATTAGACAGAATTAAGCTGCTTCACAATCTCCAAAGTCTTTGGATCGGCAAAAGGTTATGTCCGTCACTTGTGTAATTGAGACCAGCACAGAGGACAATAATGTGGGTTTTGGCATTACAGAATATAACTAGTTGAGTACTGCTGATTGCCTCCTGTAATTTTAGCTCTCTGCTTCTGTGGTGTGATGCTTTCTGAGAAAGGGAAGAAAACCTATGCTCATTTCAGTACTATCAACTTCAAGCCCTGATGTTCTGGAGAAAGTACTAAATTTTATTCGCTGCAAGCAGTTCACTGAAAAATCCTCTTTCCATTTAATGAGCATTTAGTAGACTGAGACATAAACCATACCAAAATTGGGCCTAAAATGGTTGTCATGGGATGCAGAGTTTTATAAAGCAAAGGACATGAGTGAGTCTTTGCTGGAACAAGTTCTAAATTTTTAAGCAGCAATTTTTGTTAATTCTTTTTGCTAATACTTAAGATGCATTCACTGGAATGTCTTCATCAAAAGAAATATTGAATAATTTTTCTTTGCATAAAAATTTTATGCTTGTTTAAATAAATTCAGTGTTTACTTGTGTAGATAAATACAATTTTATGACATGAATTTTTAACAGTTGATTGAGAACAAAGTTAGTATAGGAGCTGTACTACTGAAAAAGAAAGAAATTTCTCTCTTTATATTATCATATATTAAGTAACATGTTTGACATTTATTACCTTAATTAAAACATGTTAAATCATTTTAATAATTGGTTACTAGTCTAGAATCTCTGGTTTTGTTTTTCCTAAATGTAAAAAGGAGAGCGTATCTGTCAGCACAGCAAATGGAAATGGCTTTAAATGATTTAAATATTCAAATGCTTTGTGGAAAAGGCCAATGCCATTACACCTGCAAATTTTTATTCTAGGCTCCACGGTATCAGAATGGGATATTCCCCATTTCCACGGCAACTCGTGGCAGATCTGGTCTTTGCTTTCAGCCTGGTTTAAAACTGCCCTTTAGTAGCTTTTCAGCCCAAACGATAATAACTAGAGAAATGCCTTAAAGCACTATTCTATTCAAACTTTTTGTAGCAGACCTTGAGATAAAATTTAGAGATTTCTTATAGGAAACCCTTTTTCTTGTCGAAGTAGAGCAAGTAAGCAGTAGCCGGAAAAATATTCTGAGTGCAATTGTACCCTTCTAGAGTGAGACACTCTTTCTAGGGTAGGGCTCCTAACATGAAATTCACAGAAAAAGCAGAACCTTCCTTTTCTTCTTCCCTCCAAATTAGTGTTTTAACAGGGCAAGGAAGAAAAAGTGATGTAATTGGCCACGTAGGAGTAAGGAACCCAAAAGTATTGGATCACTTTGTGGATCACAACACTCTTCTATTGATCACCGCACCAGCAGGGATGAGAAAGAATATTAATCTTCCAGTGTCTGAGAAACTCTGAAAGGAGATCACCATTCTCATAAACACAGGCATGATTTCCCACCCATAAATCAGCATTGTTTTCCAGTGAAGAACAGAATCATAGAATGGTTTGGGTTGGAAGGGACCTTAAAGATCATCTAGTTTCAAGCCCTTGCCATGGGCAGGGAGACCTCACACTGGACCCGGTTGGTCAAAGCCTCGTCCAACCTTGCCTGGTTGAAGAGTTTTTGCTGAGATTTCGAGTGCCATGGTGACAGGCACATTTATTCCCGCACGGGCCAGGTAACAAAAATATCTCCTTGTGACATTTGGATTCTGTGACAGAGTTGGCAGTAGTATTTTGAAGAATTTGCAGAAGCCTTTTGTATTACGAAAAAGACACTGGATTTGCAGGCTTTACTTAAAGAATCACCATGTGTTTCTCTTACTGAACACCAGCTCTGAAATCACTGATTCAATACTGAGCAAATAAAATACTTGCAGTGAGGAGCATAAGAAAGTGGGAAAATGTGAATCTGAAATATTAATTGAATAGGTGTCATCACCTAGAGAAAAGTCCTGTCAGGCTTTTCCATACTGACAGCGGATTGACATGAGTGCTAGTCTTCAGGAATGTTCTATCAAGTTATGAGAGATTCTCAGAGTTTCATTGTAACAATGTTTACAATTGACGACTTCTCATTAGAAACATACTGGCCTCATGATCAAGCTGTCGTCCTAAAATGTTAGTGTCCTTTGCTTCAGCTGGTACTTACTTTGGTGTGTTTTTTCTTGAAATACACTGTAAACTGCAAATGAGACATTTCTGAATTCCTCAGAGTTGAGAGAAGACTGTTTATCACTTAGAATAAGCAGATCATGGTTCCCTACAGCTCCTTACCCGAGGGTCAGACATCACTATCATTTTAGATAGGTCCCTAATGCACTGTTTTTTATGCGCTTTGAGAGAAAGTCGTATCTAAACAGGTCTACAAGGCAACATTTCTTGTTAGCAACTAAGCTTTGCTTTCAAGCCTCTGGTCTATTCTTTCACCATGTTCTTTATTGTCTTTACTTTCAGTGCCTGAGGAAGAAAAAACATAAAGAAACTGCTTTAATCCATGTCTCGGATGCGATTCATGGTCCCTAGTTTTGAATTTCTTTTCCTCAGATAACACTTTTATGTCTTTGCGTTTTCTAAGGGGAGCTGGACAGAAATGAGGTTCATTGGTAAGCTAACTTTTTTGGGTAGTTAGGTGACAAGAATTCTACTTTCTTATTTCTACAGTGTCAGCTGATCCCGCATTTCTTTGGGGTAGACCAGTAATGAGAATCATCATTGGCTGGAAATGAAGGAGCACACCTGATAGAGATACCTATATCCACACAGAAATCTGTGCTAATTATGTCTTCTCCTTCAGCAAGAACTACCCAAAGTGCTCATGAACTAACTCTGGGTTGCTCGGGAGAAGCACTTTAGGAAGCGAGGTCTGATCTCTCTAGCGGACAGCCTAATGAATTTCCCTAGAATTAATCCCTTTCTTGACCCATAAGTTGTCCCAGCACTCCTGGATACACCTTCAGGAGGGTTAAAGCAAGAAAGCTTTAACACGTGGGATATTCTAAAATTGAGTGGTAAAATCATGAGTGGTCAAATCCCAGAGTGTTAAAATTTTCTCATGTTTAGTCCTCTCTGCTTTCCAGGAAAGTTCCTGTTACACCAAGACTAGAAATTGGCCTGGCTATTTGTAGTCTCTGTGTCATTAATTTGGGGACTTCTGAGGGTAATACCTGAAGCAGGTACCTGTCTTCAATGCATTTCTGCTCATAGATGACACCCCAAATTGAGAAGCCTAGAAAATTGCCAAGCCATATAGGAAGGTGGGAAAGATTAAACTTGAAGCTGGACATTGGACTGTTCTATAGAACAGTCTTCTCAGAGACTGGGAATGGATCAGGCAACTATTTTCTGAAGTTGTTCATTTCAGAAGGAGACCACATCCCAAAGCACTGTTCAGGGAAAGCCTTGAAGCAAGAATTTTTGGGGTTATGGGACTTTCCAGTGAATCCCAGCTGAGCTTTCTAGTTTACTCAAAGGCAGGAGTGACTTCCTCTCCACTTGTAGCCTCTAAGTAGGAGAGTAGGGAACATTTACTAAGGTTGCTTGAAGACTCTCTATTGGCAGGAGAAATATAAGTCTTTGTCTAAAGACCTAGAGACTATTTTCTCTCTTCCCTAAATCCCAACGGAGTTATTTTGGTACATATTGGGACATCACCTGCAACTCCAATGTTTTCAACTGGTGCTACAAATATTCTTCAGAAAAATAGTGCCTTATAGCTTCTTCAGAAATTTTGAACATAATGGAGATTCAGCTTAGGTGAAAAATCAGTCCTGAAAACTCTGTCAAAGAACTCTAGCTTACAGTATCTTGTGTGTTTTTATGCTTTTTCTCCTTGATGCAATGGTTTTCCATTTGAACACAGAGCTCTAGAGTAAGAGACTGTTGTAACATCTCTGCACTAAAGCTGTGGTACCCAATGTCAGTCGGAGCAATGATTTAATTTTAGCAATATTCTGAACTTGGACCTGCTTCAGTGCCACTGATTTGGACTTAGACACTGTACAAGAACTGTACCCTTGCTTAATAGTTTCATTATGTACTTTGCCCACACACCAGCTGGAAAGTGTTTTCTGTATAATCTAGTCAACTGTCTTGGCATTGACCCTGTCTTGAGTGCCATCTGGGAAATAGTGTCCCTGCAGCTTCCAAAAGTGTCTCAGAATGGACATTTCCCTTGGGCTGGTTGGAAACAGAAGCTTTGTGGTCTAGTGTCTCTGTCTGACACTTCTGATAGAGAAGAGGAGAGGAGGAGGAGGGGAGGAGGAGAACTGGAGTTTATAAGACTCTCCTGAAAAAGTCCAAACAGTTCTTTTCACGATTAGCAGTTTAAAGAGGAAAATTCTCAAGCCCCGAGAAACCAAAAGTCATTTACTTAACATTCCTGTGAAGCCTGAGAATATAAACATAGAAGTGAGGTCAAACACCCAGGACTATGTGGTTCTCACTGGTCTCTGACTACTGGGGTACAGCTGGTGAAGGTCAGGGTCAGTGAAGGGCTGCACTGCAATCCCAGCTTCCCGGACACCATCACTGTGGCGCTCCCTTATCAACCGTGAGAATCTGGACTATGGAAACAGTCTTCCAGCTGCCGTGTTCCCAGTGGGAAAGGATGTATGCCCATTTCTGAAGCAGACAGCAGAACTGGGGACCACCACAAACTGCTTGAAGATGGTTGTTGGTGTCATGATGCCTCTTCACTTCTACTTAAGGTGATGAGTAGCAAGAAAATTCCCTATTGGTTCCCCCTAGTATATGTTGAATGTTGAGATGTTGAGTAAATGTTCCCTCGTCTCGCTCTACAGGCTCAGGCACACTCCTGCCCTTCAGGGTCTCCTGGGAACACAGACACATGGATCGCAGCTGGATCACAACTGGACAGAGGGATGGCTACAGTCCATTCCTCACTAATCTCTTTGTTCCACTACTTAAGGATGGTGGTGTTGCATGGTTTGAGGCCTGGAAAATAAGTGCTAAGTTTTCAAGAGAAGCGGAGGCCTAAGCAAGAGTAGAAGACGCTAAGAAAGAGGGTGAAGCTCAAATTTAAAGAGAGATCTAAAGTCAAAGAAGTATGGAAAGTTTTTCGTAAGAAGTTGCCTTAGGTAAAGTGGGATTTATCCCACTTGTTATGGAGGTTGGTAATCTCCAGCCTACAAAGACTGAAAGAAAGAACGCTGCACTATTACTTTTTCATTTCAAGAAAAATAAGGATTACAGCAGTTATCGCTTGTTCCTTTTCAAATACAATAGCTAACAGGTAGAAAATAGTTGCTGCAATTCCTCTAATTTCATCCATCAAACAAATGCTGTAGAAACTTGATTTGTCTAAGAGCACTTAAGGCAGTAAGTTTGCAGGCATTATAGAAATACACTTAAAGCAGAGTGCCCTTACAGAAGGCAATATGAGGCGGAGTGCCCCAATATAAAAGGTAATGAGCTAAAATGTAGAAATCTCTCTCACAATCACATAATGGCGGGTAATTATCACCATCGTTATTAGAACAGAGGTATGGCCCAGTAGGGGATGTTTAATCTCCAGAAAAACTGCATTTATATTAGGGTAAGGTATTTCCATTTTGGCTGGGCTGGCACTGTATAAATAATAATGACAACAGGGGTGATTTAATTTGTGGCTCCTTCAAGGCTGCAGTTGGTCCACAGATGGATCTTTGAGAATATATGTTCCAGGAAAATAGTTACTTACCGATAGTTTGATTTCTTCTGGCCTGTACGCGGGGCTCAGAAAGCTGCCTGTTCTGCCCTTTTCAGGAAAGAGCCCACCAAGGCCCAAAGCATACCCCACTGGGGCTGACAGAGAGTTATCATCTATTTTCTTTTCATGACCTCTGTGAAGAGTATAAGAAGATAAAGTGCTATCACTTGTTGATAGAGTGGTGTTGCCTTCCCCATATAAAGCAGGGCGACAGTTTCGGTGGTAGCTACTAGCTGGGGACACAGCAGTGTGTTGACATTCAATTTCCCATGCTTCTTTCTTTTGGTAAGCTCTAAAAGAGGAAAAAAAATAATAATCAAAGTGTGAAAAGTAGTTAAAACTCTAAGATACCACAACAAAGCCAAGGGATTTTTTATTTTTTATTTGCTTGTGCAATTTTGATTACTTAGCACATTTTTTAAAAACACAATTTTATTATACATAAATTTTTAAAATACACATTTTAAAAAATGCCACAGGAACATGCTTTTGTAACAACAACTGAACTCTTCCAAATTACAAAAGAATTTAAAAATATTTTATTATGAAGTTCCGTCGCTCTTGTGTCCCACTTACCATGATCACAATGGATGTGAAACATGTATTTGTAGTTCTGTAAACAAAAACTATAATGGTTAACAGCAACTTTAAAAAAAACCCAAAAGACAGCTCTTTTCTTCCCATTCATAGTATCTTCTTTTCCTGACAGTTAACAGAACAATTCTGAAACCATATTGATAAAAGCAGGGAATTTTGAAATTAGCCTGCCCAGATGTCTGCTGAATTAGACTAATTTTCAAACGCATCTTTACTTGTATTATATACTAAAATGTGTGAAAAAAAGTGAAATTAATTCAGATTCCATCACGTTTCTGTTACAATATTTCTGGCTGAGGTAAAAATTTCCATTGTACTGAGGTCTGTGCTTATGATAAAATGGCAATTTTAGTCTTGGGAGGTAACTACTGTACTTTACCACGATAGCTGTTTGAAAAGATCCTATCATTGCAAATATTCTAAAACAGTTTACTGATTTGAAATGCAGCTATAAAAGAGCTTTTAAAGATCAAGCTCTCTGCCACTAAAATACAATTATCATAAATATCCAAGAGTATGTGCTGGTAAGATCCAAGGAAAACAGCTGCTTTTTTTTTTTTTTTTTAACATAAAAAAGAATTTGCCAAGGACAGGGAATGGACAGTATTTTCTGCAGAAAGATGACACCATCATTTTCAAATCTTAATTTAAATATTTGGTGTTGGGAGAGTGTGGCTGTGCAGTCTTAATCCATTCTGCTGGTACATAAACCCTGAAACATGAAACTGAGACTCCCCAAATGGACTGTGCAGAACAACTCAGAGAACTAATGAAGAACATATTTTTCTCTGATTATAAAAGAAGTAGTGATTAAGATACTCCGGATGCTACAGGAAAGCAAATTCTAAGCTCGATGCTATAATATTATTATTACTATAATATTGTTATTGTACATTCTAACATAAAACTCTCTGAGAATATTCACAAAACCTCCCAGTTTTCTAAACCACCTAAAATGTTTACATGTAAAGTTTCCTCCTTTCTTTCATGCTTTCCTTTAAATAAATATACTCTGCTCTCTGGACACAGGAGAATACCTTTTCTCTCCCCCATTGTATCTATTGTTTGGATGAAGGACACAGGGAAAAAAAGTGCCACAACTGAAGATAGATGGCATGAATAATAAAATCACAGATTTCTTTTTTTTTTCTTCTTGTATTCTGACCTTTTTGGAAGTAATTTCCTCTGTAAACCCACAGTAGAGTCTATGTGATCTGTGTTCCTTCTCCCTCACCCCTGAACCGCTTCTCTATGCATTTACTAACAGTTATTACTGTTAGGTTATAGCTTACTTCACTAAGACCAGAATTTTCAGACTTGGTTGTCTACAGTTTTGGTGACTTTTAGATATTAAAAACAGATACCTCCCCCTCCCTGCAAAAAGACTGATTTTTTTAAAGGAACTCCAGTTCCATAGCATTGCTGGGGCTGTTTGCTATCTTGGAAAAACATGACACCTACATTTAGGTGCTTTGATATGGATCCTATGCCTTCACTTCAGATAGATTTCACAGCTGGGGTTTAAATTTCTGCCAGTTCAGTGCAAAAGAGTATCTAAGAACAGAGTTCCACTCTGAATACAAATAAAAAGGTAGGCAAATATCTGCAAATTTGTAAAAAACTGTCCATTTGTTAACACCAGCAACACAAATACATGATAACTGCAGTTGAACTTACGCTCTCAGTGTTCACTGTTTTAGTGTTTCGGGATTTGCTCTCCTGGAATATCTAACATATAGACACACTTCAGAAAAAAATATCACTGTTGACACAGCGACATCTGGGACAAGAAGTGAAAGTCCTCGCAAAGGGAATTTATAATAGACAGGATCGATTTTTCCAGACTGATATAAAATCAGCCTGGTCCCTATGTGATCAATGACTTCAGTGGAGCAAAACAACCTCCTTACCCAGCTGGTGCTGGCTGACATACCTAGTCTTGAGAAAGAAAACAACAGGTCTTCAGTGAACAGCACGTCTTCAGAATTCCTGTTGCTGCTTTTCCCTTGCAAGCGTAACTACTTGCTTGATTTTAAAAATGGTTAAAAAGTATTTTCCTGAAGAGATTTTTCTTTTCATTGCTTCCAGTTTATCTATTGCAACAAGCCACGCAGTGGTAGGGTCAAGAGTGTGTCACCTCCAAAGGGCAGTGAGAAACTGCTTAAGACAGACATGCCACTGTCAGCACAGATCCTTTAAGAGATCCCCAGCCGCCTGAACAGGCATCCAGTCCTAGCCTTTACCCCTCACTTCTGCCCCATGATGGAAGTGCCCCTTTAGCGTGACCAGTTAACATATTTTATATATATTTTTGTGGTAAGTAAGTAGCCTTTCGTTTGGGAACTCACATGACTGTTACAATTTTGGAAGAAAAAGGCTAAATGCATCAGCTTCAGGAGAGAAAGCCCTCTTCAGCCATGCAAAAATTGATACCAGCTGTATGTGGCCCAGGCCTAAATAAACGACTGAAATCTTGAAGGTGGGAAAAGCTACTGTAAATGGCAATTAGAAGTAAATTATCATATTTGAGAATAGCAACTAATTAGAGTGGTTATAGGTAGGAGCCACAGCCTTTTTGAGCAAAAAGATGCCACTCCTGCATATCTTCCTCCGTCATACTTAGAAGTTCACTCTATACTGCAAAAAGGAAGAAATCATGTCTCGTTCTAAATCATTAATGTAATTTCCTGTATTTTCTCTAGAGGTCTCCCATCTGACTAATGAGTGTGCCCATGCTTAGGATTCTAGTACTTACTGTGAGACATGCCTGAAAAATATTATAGAATATACTTGGTTGAAGACATTTTTTTTCCATTGTTCAAACCTTTCCAGGTTTCTGAATGCAAATAAGAAAAACAAAAAGTACAACTTCTGAAAATTACTATTGGAAACACAAACACACACCCCTTGTACAAACACTATGGGGTTTTTGTTGTTTTTTTACTACATAAATAAAAGTCTTTTTGCCCTTTCTCCAGTGCCATAATTACCATGGAAACAGAACTGAAAATTAAAACAGAAATAACATGGTTTATGCTCACAATAAAATAAAACATACCCCAGAGTTTAACTCAACCAATATAAATTGCCTGGTTTATCTGCATACATTTGATGATTGCAAATTTAATTTTAGTTTCCTGGGAAAATCTTGAGGTCCCTGTTTGTGAGAACTGACAGCAGAGAGAGGACCCAGTCTTCAAAAGCCTGCCTGGCTGATGTGTACATACAGGACACGTGGAATTTGCACATATTTTTTTGAAATCTGTGTAGGTATTTATTTAGCTAAACAGCTTTTCATTTAGGAAATCAAACACATGTTTTAGATCCTGAAAACCAGGCTCAGTGCATCTGTTTGATCAGATTAATTAGAATCATAATTTAAATTGTGTTCAGTAGTGTGGGTGAGATCCGTTGAGGTGAGGAAGGTTAGCTCTCCCAGGTTTCTCTCTCCCAGTTTTGGCTTAACATTGGTCTTCAATGGCTACGAAATCAAGCCCCAGCAACTACCTCCATAGTTCTATTGTCTCTTACACTTAAATTCTCATGAATGAAATTTCACAGTTCCTCATGCACAGCAAGTGTAATTCCTAAGAAAATAGGGAAAAAAACCCTTACTTTTTCTCGCTTAAGAAGAGTGAAGAATGAGCAAAAATTGAACTGACCAATTTTTGGTGAAATTATGAGACCTACAGGTGCAGAATAGTCTGTATCCTGGTTTCTAAGTACTTGTTTCAGCAAAAGTTCAACAGAATAACTCCATATATCTCTGTGTGTATATATATAAAAGTATGTATGTACAACATGTAATATAATATATATGTTTACATAGACATGAATACTATCTTCAACATTAAACATCGTATCTAAAAGGAAATTAGAAGATGATCAGAGGGATGGACCACCTCTCCCATGAAGACCAGCTGAGAAAGCTGGGCTTGTTCAGCCTGGAGAAGAGAAGGCCCCAGGGAAACCTTAGAGCAGCCTTCCAGTATCTGAAGGGAGCCTACAGGAGAGCTGGGGAGGGACTCTTTGTCGGGAAGTGTAGTGACAGGACAAGAGATAATGGCTTTAAATTAGAAGAGGGGAGATTTAGATTAGATATTAGAAAGAAATTGTTTCCTGTGAGGTTGGTGAGACACTGGAACAGGTTGCCCAGAGAAGATGTGGATGCTCCATCCCTGGAATTGTTCAAGGCCAGGCTGGATGGGGCTTTGAGCAACCTGCTCTGGTGGGAGGTGTCCCTGCCCATGGCAGGGGGGTTGGATCTTTAAGGTCCCTTGCAACTCTAACCATTCTATGATCTTATGAAATCTGAGGTGAGAATACAGCTATATATTATGGGACACCTTTCTATTTCGCAGAATGAAAGACATCACTTTAAGTTTTGCCAAAGACTGAACATAGGCATTTGAAATCTGAACCTGTACAGCTTTGGCTCCGATTATTTAAACTTTACTTCACAGAACTGTTTGACATTAGCACTATCATGTAAGTCCTTTATTAATTACAAATGATCAAAATATTTAGTTCCCTCTTAATTTTTACTCTCCCATACTGTGATATAGTCTGTAGCAGGGAGTTTAATTTTATTACTGCAATGCCATGATTATAACATGTTTCAAGGTAATTCAGTGCTTCACTCAATACAGGGAATGAAGAAGGAAGTCATCACTGCAATGTGTTCTCTAGGAGTCTGAGTATTCTTAAGTCTCATTATTATTCCCTAACAAGGAATTTATTGTAGTAATGATTTATTCAAGGCATCTGAAATTATGTTTCTTTTAAAAATCAGGTCACCCAAGAACACCAAAACTAGTCAAGGCATTAAAATATATTTCATGAAATTTCCAACAAATGAAATTGGCAGGACACAAAGCTTTTCAGCAGGAGTTGTAGTTCAAACTGCTTATTAAGATAACCTCCTGTGGAGAAGTTTACCTCTCATGTTGGTTTTTATGTCCGTTCCTTGTCTTGTTTTTATTTGGCAATAAAAATACATTCTGTCCTGTTTTGCAAAACCTGGAACTAAGAATAACTTAAGCAGCACATAAAAAGTTTTTTAAATTGTTTCATGTGACAAATATTAAAATAACAATCAAACATTTCTGGGACTTCATTTATTGCTGAATTCAGTTAGCCACTCAGAAAAATGTCAGAAATTCTTACAAATATATTAGCCAGGTCTGGTATTTGTGCTGGTGGGAGTTCTGAATGGAGACAGAAAAAAAGCCTAACAGTTTGGCCTAGTTAGATGCTTCCAAAAAACTCACAGGAAGTTTCATATACGTGTACAATCTAAATATTACCTCTTTTCCTTTTCTTGCAGCTTTGAGTGGGTTTGGTAGCTGTGCTCTGTTTTTCTGTATGTATCCATGTGACCCAATATTGATGTTCCAGTGTCATTTTGTGATCTAACAAGACTATTTTGTAATTTTACATTCTCATGTTCCAGTTTGTTAATGGAAGCTGTGAAATTTCCGTGTTCTTTGTTAGATAAATCTATACTCTGTGAAAGGAGATAAAAACATCATTAAATAGTCATTTTTTCCACAATAAAATGGAAGTTGGTGTTTTTAACCAGCAAACACAAACCAATGTTGTATGCTAAAGAAAGACTTAGCTACCATATATAATCATGCAGCGCTTAGAGCAAACCAAGAGAATTGCCTCCAGAAAAAACCCCACTAGATAAATGGGAAAGAAGGGATAGCAGCCTTTGTAACACAATAAAACAAATTAGAATTTCTCAACAAACGAGCGTTCATAATATTATTATTGTAAATTTATTGCTTGCTTTGTAAAACTTAGGACATAAAAGCAGCCATAAGAACAGCTCTAGCTGCAGACTGTATTGCTCCCTCCAGTAACAATTCCTCCCAAAAATAACAAGAAAAATTAGAGAAGTTCATTACTGGACTACACACAGGGTATGTTTCCCGGCACAATTTAATATCCATGTTCAGATACAGTCACCTTGAGCCTCAGCTGCAGTAAAGCCACATTAGCACAGTGCTCTCCATCTGTGTTATGAAACCCTGGTTCTCAGTGGGGTTGGCTCTCACCGTGTAACAGTCAAAATACTGAAAGTCTGAGCACCCATGAGCAGGGGCTAATGAGGCCCATCGACTGGAATATCAAGAGGGCAAGGCGGAGAGTAGCTCTGGAAGTTGACTGGCCAGGATACTCCATTCCTCTTTTGTCCTCTCTCTTATTCCAGGAAGCACACAGAACTAGCTAATCTGAACTACCTCTCCGCAGGGTTCTGCATTGCACTGTGTAAATATATTTGCAATTACAGTATACTGTCATCAACAGGAAATTCTCAAAAGATTTATCAGATTACACACAAAAGACTAAAACCCCATACATTTTATTAAGTTGCCTTTCCACCTATTTCTAGATTTACCTTACTCTTTTGGGAACCCAGTAGCTTCTGAGTATTAAGGTTTGGATTCTAAGTGTACTGCCAGCACAACTGGGTTCCTGCACCTGAAAGCTTGTCTATTCCTTGCGCCAACTGGTCTGATGTCATCTCTTCCTGTAAACCTTCCCTTGCTTAACTAGTTTTAAGGGAAATTTATGATCCAAGCTGGCAAGGAAGTGCCAGAAAATCTAAGAAAATTCAGTATTTTGTGCAGGGGCTCAGTTATGTCTCCCAAGTGGAGAGGAGGGGCAGAAGAGAGGGAGTAGAGTGCTATGTCACCCTATCACTAATAGCTCTAGAATGAGCAGTACAGTTGTAATGGCAAGAACACCAAAACTGAGGTGGCACAGCTACATTGCTTTGAAAATCTAAACAGGCAACCCTGCCTGATGATGCCTTACACCAGCCTGACTTAGCCTGGCACTAGTTTGGGGGCTCTACTGTACTGTACAAACACGTCTGTAAAAATTTCTCCAGCCCCTGCAATTTTGATATCCAAATACCTCACAATCTTTAATATTTAGATCCTTATAGTGCAGTAGTAAAGCAGGAACTAATTATTAAATCCCAAAATGCGTTGACACGTGTAGTGTCCTGGCTTAGTGTAGCGACCTATCTAGCAACTAGATTTTACTGTTGAAATTTAACAAGCAGGTGATATCTACAAGGTTTCTTTTCATACAGCTCTTCTTAAACTTCATGAAGAATATCACTGTAGAGAAGAGCTAGATATAGATACACACATCCACGGATACTTCCACAATAATACATCACATCTACACATAGGTATATCCACAATGTTGTGTATGTATATGTAGCTAGTACATCACTTGATGGACATACATGCAATTTTAAGGGTGTGGAAAATGTGACATTCTATCAAGCATTTGTCAGCCTGTAGTAAGACGATTAACAGGCTACAAATCTCCCAAAGACGTATTTACAACAGTATTTACAAGTAACATTCCAGTGTTTTTCTAGTGATATATACAATAACTGCAGATGTACTCTAAGCAGGGGATGTTTTGAAGCTTTTTGTGGAAAGCAGTT
Source organism: Nycticryphes semicollaris (assembly GCA_013400055.1). NCBI lineage: Eukaryota > Metazoa > Chordata > Aves > Charadriiformes > Rostratulidae > Nycticryphes > Nycticryphes semicollaris. The sequence continues at coordinate 314,427 of VXBJ01004673.1, read as the reverse complement.
CATATAATATGTATTATATCCATATAAACTATAGTTCTACCTGATATCATGGCACACTTTTTATGAATTAAACTTCAAATATCTCCTGTTTGGAGAGAATTAAATACTAAACTGGAAATACGCCGAGTGGGGACAAAATATGTCAGCTTCTTTACACTGTTACGTAAATATCATATGAACAAATGGGTAAAATAGTAAAAAAGGGACATATTTTTCTATCTGTGAGAATGATAGATGTTTAAAAATAAGTATTTTCTGAAATAAGTGGCATCACTTACAAAAAAATTGGCACCCAAAAACTTTTTAGTGTCTAGACTGTTACTGAAAAATTTAGCTTGGTTCTAGTTTACTGCTATTAAGACCAAAATTATTCCCAGCTATACTCATCTTCAGTCTGTGCATGAACACACTTGCTTTTGATTATGTCATACACCTTCTTATTATTTAGTTTTTCATTGCAAGCCAGAAATGTCTAAATTTGCCATGATCTCAATCTACATTTACCATAAATGTAAGTAACTATTCTGCATATTGCATAGATTAAAAAAATTTACCATTTTACGCTCCTGGTTTTCCACCATGTCTTTTAGATGTGTGTTTTCAGATTTGATAACTCTGTATCGGAAATCCAACAACTAGGAAAAGATTAATTTCTTAGTTAAATATACTTAGTTAACTGGAAATTGAGTATAGATACATGTAAGTTTAATTTTACAACATATACAGAAAGAATTATCAAACTAACTATAGCAATTCTTTTTTAAATACAGCAATACTAAAGCAGAAAGAAGTTTCAAAGCATCTATATAAGACATATAAATGTAATGCCTCTGATTTTATTTACCTTTTTGAAAGAAGTAATCATGTAGGAAAATAAGGGAGGTGACATGTAGTTACTAGATACAAAGAGGGACAGATTTTGCAGGCCACTGAAAATGGATTCCTAGACATGAAGCCTAGTGATGACATCTACTCTTCTAGTGACATGACAGGGAGTATGGCCTGGTAAAGAGTGCCACAAAGTAGGAGAAATCTCTTATTTTCCCAAACACTAACTTTCCTATTGACAAAAGTAAAGTATTACATTAATTTTCAATATGCAGCGACCCCCTCAGAAAACCCAGAGACACCCAGAAACTCTAAATACAAAGTTCTTTTGGTTTACAAAACTAAGTAATAACGTGTTTCTTTTTAAAAGTGAAATTTGACATTATAACACTGGTATCTTACAGTTGTCAGCTTTAAAATTTCCAGACTTTTCTAAGGAGATTTGTAGCACTCTTCAAAAAGCATGAAAAAACCATTAAAATTTAGGAAACATTCTATTAAATGGTTCTAATGATGAAGTGCATACTGTAACAACAAACTGGAAGTTTTCAAGATCTTTTGCATGTTAAAATGGTGACGAAGTTTGATGGTCAGGGTGAATTGCAATTTTGATGTAGTTGACATCTACTGAAGTTTTCTTGTTCCAGTATAATTTGGCTGCTTTAGTAATACTTCACAGATTTTACAGCACTCCTGATGGAAACTACAGCAAGAAATGTAATGTCTTCTTTCCCAGATAATGTATGTCATTATCAATAGTGTGGAGTAAAACGATCTAGGGTGGTTGTGCCCGCTTGCATACCTGTTGTTTTGCTAACAATTTGTCTTTTATCTCTAACTCCATTTTTAACTGTCTTTCCAGAAGACTAGCTTTCTCCATGATAGTTGCTATAGTGATCTCCTTCTGATGAAGCTCTTCTGTGAGGGCAGAGATTTCCGTCTTCATTCTTTCCTCCTCAGAGCAATGGGACTGCTCCTCTCGATAAAGATGGTTTCTTATCTGTAGCAAATGTGTTTCAAAAAGAAAAAAGGTTGTGCAGTAAATATGATTACATCTCTTACTACCTACTAGTGGCTTGCTTTTTTTTGCTGTTGCTTCCAAGATACCGACTCTTCTAACCAAATCAGAGACTTTTGAGATTTTATAATAAAATGTCTTCATGAGTCAGTGCACAAGGCTTTGTTTTCGCATCTTTTTTTCAATCCTTCTCTTCTGTTTTCATTTGCCTATTTAGTACTAGAAATTAACAAAATACAAGGCATTTACATTAACATTTAAAAAGAATGTAGTAAAAATTATGTTAATTTTAAGAATTGGAATTAATGGCAAAGAATATCCAAGGAAATATCCATTCCATAAACTGTATGATTTATTTATATTGCTCCCAAGTTAATTTAGGTTTAAAATCAGTAAAACGCGGCCTAAATTAACTTGGGAGCAATATAAATAAATCAATCTAGAGACTCTTTAATGAGAAACTATGTTAGAAATAAAGAGTGTATATAGTAAATCACTTTATGAGGATCTTTCCTACCATTATATATAAAATTTAAGGTCAATCTTTCTGCACTATCTCCTGTGCAGAGTTCTCCAAAGAATCAACACAAAGATGGTTTTTGTAATCTTCTTACTATAACCAAGCATTCAGTACGGGTAGTTTTTTGTATTATGTAAGAAACAAACCTATAAAAGGCAGCATAACAACCTCTGAAGCCATTTTAGTAACTCCTTGCAGTACTGTGTACAATCAGTAGCAGATGGCATTTCATTTTTATTTATGCAAATTACACAGAAATTCGAGAATTGTAAACAAATAAATGTAGATGTGAAAAACCTAAGAGCTCGATCACGACCATCATGCCAAAATCCCTGCATCCAATTCAACTGCATGCAATTAGAGATACTCCTGCTTACATTGGTACTTGGCAAAACCACGACGTGCCTGTGGGCTGAGCTCTGAGAACCCTCTACTCCAAAAGTGTTTTGGCCTGCCAAGCCATACGCCATCCCACAGTGCCGCGCCACTACCGGTCACACACAGCACTTCCGAAATGTGTGATGCAACGTGATGAACCGTTCAGACAACAGAGCAGTGCCCTAGACTGTGCAGGAGGTGACTGGTTAAGCTCAGCCTTGTGGGATAACTGACACAGGGAGTTGTATCAGTTGATCTGTTGGCGTACCTTACATCTGAGACCACCTACAAACTACTACCTACCTCCTATAGCCCAAGAATTACTCATAGCCTTGGAGGGTTTATTACTTGCAAGATATCATCTGAGTATGCACAGGCTCGGTCTCATCCATTATTTCGGTGAAGTAGATGGCTGTGGTGTTAGTGAACAGAATTGGAATGCCAGCTGCACAGTGATACAACTAATTCCAGAAATGCAACCATATATGAAAACTCTTTCATATAAGAAAACTTCATAATCTCCTGGAACCACAATTTATCCATCTGATCGCTTCTGTGTATGGACATGGCCAAGGTCAGTGCTCTGCTCTCTTTTTAAAATCACACATTGCACATAAGATCTGGAAATGCTTCATAATATGAAATACCTTGTTTAGCTCTTCTTGTTGGTGTTCTTGACTTTGTGCCAATAATAATAACTCAGCTTTTTTATGTTCTGGTTGCTCAGTAAGTTGCACACAAGATGACTGATGCCTTTAAATAAGAAATAAACAAAACATGAAACAAGCAGAACGTTCAATAACCTTTACCTTAAAGTATCCTCTCCTTGGTGTAAAAGTGTGGAAGACCTGCTCACTGTTGGTAAAAAAAAAGACAACAACAAGATTTGGCCTAAATCGGGTTTGATCTTGGAAAATATCTAGAGATTAAGGACAATGCATGTGCATGCAGGAAGAATCCTGAAATGTCTTGTAGATTAGTGTTTCATATAATCTCAAATAGTTATGGTAGATTATATAAAACGTAAAAAGATGAACAATTTACTCAAAGAAGGTTAGGGAGAATTTTAATTGCAATACTTCCAAAGTGTTTTAATGCTGAGAAAATGAAAGGCACTGTAAATATTTAAACAGAAATAAATGAAATGCATTGATTTGTAAAGATCTAGGCAGCATTGAAGCCTTTTAACAGAGCCTGCATCTATTGCCTGCAATCTTGTCATATATCATTGTAATGAAAAATTTTGTTCCAAAATTGTTTAGAATCTAACACTTAAATCCAGAGTATCTTTTTAAACAGATCTAATTTAAATCAAATGTAAGAAAAGTTATTAGCTCAGAAGTACTTGTTGATTTCAATATTGTCTTCAGCATACATACTGTATTTGAATTTCCTGCATATCTTTATACTCTCTGATTTTCAGTAATTCTGTATGCAACTGTTGGCATTCCAGTTGTGTCCTTCTCCAGTGAGCATCCCGTGACTGCAGCTCATTTCTCATTTCTGAAAAGTCTGCCTCCATGTTCTAAAGAAACAAGAAAATACATAAATAGCTAAATCAAATGAGACAGTAGTAGCTCAAAGTGCTGTATTTTAAGGCATAATTTTTGATATCTGGATAGTTTGTGTGAAAGTACATACATGTTTTTCTTTTGAGTTTCATTTCTAAAAAAGGCATTGCTTTCATGTCAGTTCCTTTCTCCAGAAATGTCATCTAAAAAATACGATGCTGAATATTCTTTAGCTCTTGCAATGCTCCAATGCAACTATCTCTGAATCTATCGTAGGGAACATCATTGAGAAGTTCTTTATTGTACTAAATGCATCTAAAATACATAGTCTGCTTGTTTCAAGCAGGTTCTGCACCCTAGAACACGCTTCATGTGCAGGAATTAGTGCCATAAGTAACTAGCATTTTCTGTTTTCCTAACAGCATTTTCAAATTTATAAGCTTGAAAATTACAAGGCTATAGAAAAGCAGGATTAGGTGCACACCTTCATTAACCATTTCCTGGAAGCGTGGAGCAGATACAGCTAGACTTAAGTACTTGGATAATGCGTGTGCTCAATCATCTCCAAAACTAGCTCTATCTGTATGGAGCTAATTGCTTATTTAAATGAGCATTACAAAATCTAAGGCAATCACAAAAGGAATTCTCATAGGGATGCCAAAAATCTTGTCTCTATTTTCCCTTTAATTTCTGATTGATAATATTACAGACATCCTGAAGATACATGTTATATTTGGCATCATAAAATCTGAATTCCTGAAAAAATCAGAATTCCTCAAGCATATACTGAAAACATACCAAAGGTAAGAACTTGGACATACAAGCCACAAATAACAAAAGTAGCAATAATAATCAAATTCTTGCAATAATAATATCCAGAGAATACTTATTTCCTTTCACCCAAGATCCAAAAGCAAATGAAAAAAAAAGATTTTCCAAGGATGTTAATCCTTTGCCTTTAAAAATAGTGCACTGGAAACAGTAGCATTTTCCATCCGTTCTCCATTTTATTTTAATATAGTTTCCATGTTTAAAAGCAAAACTAAAGCCTTTAAACTTTCAAAAGACAACTGGAATCCAGAAATAACACTGCATGCGAGGAACTTCAAAGGTCTATTTCCCTTAGAGCCTCCTATGAGAATGACCTTCCTTCCAAGAAGCCTGTGGTTTTCTTCTGGCTGAAAGGACTGCTGAAGACAGATATGAAGCACTTTTACGTTTTTTATAGGGACTGCATATACAGATTCATTCATCTTATCCCTTGTTAAATTAAGGCTGAGAGTGCTTTTTAAACTCAGAAATGCAAGTCAGGGCACATTCAAGTGAAAGAAAGCTTAATGAATTGTTAAAGTTGTCTGCAAGACTTGCTTGTGATCATCTTCATGATTTCAACATTCAAGCAATAGCCACAATTATTTTATAATATAAGAATCTGGGGGAGGGTTCCCCCTCCGATTTCATTCTGGGGTAGATAGAGGGAGTGAATGCTGCACAATTGCATAGTGAAACTCATATCATCTGTGGCAGACTGCAGTATTTACATAAATTGTATTTTCTTCTGTGAATTATACAGCATGTACAACAGCAGCCACAGCAGCAGTCACAATAATAATTGAAACAGAACTTCAGGTCAACAGCTTCACACATCACTTAAAAAAAATAATTTAGAGATGTACCACTTACTTACTATTTTAGGAAGCATCTATTGCATCTAAATAAAACACCAAAATGAAAATTAATTTTGAACCAGAAAACTTTAAGTTTTGTTTCAAGTTCAAAAATTTACCAAGTCCTCTCTTTTCTTCTGTAAAATGTTTTGCTTCTACCAGCTTGCTGTGCTTGATACCAAAAGGAAGTGTCAAAAAGTTCAAAAAGTTCCTGATCAGCTCCTGTTCTATTTCTTCTCAAAGCTGTTCAACCTTTTAAATACAATTATATGCTCTATTTTATGTAAATTAGTGTTCAGCAGTCAACTTAATGTAGACTTCCAAAACCCAAGCCTCCTGTGTGATGTTTTCTGGCTGCCTCTTATGTGTGGCTGCAATTAAGTTTGACCTACCGTTCATAAGGTAGAGAAATAGTCTGCAGACTCAGTTTGGATCTTCTAAACTTCATACTTTCTGTACAGCCAACAAACTGGTCTCCCATACATTTCAATTTATCACTGTTTTCTTGCTAATTAGTAGTATGAGGGTATTTAGAAGCAGGTGGGCAATGGTCATAGGCATAGAAGAGATATGAGGCACAATACCAGGCTTGCTGCCATTGCCATTAGCCTTCTCCCAACCAAGATTCCTAATTACACCTTCCTCCTTTACCCACATCAGCTCCAACTATTCCAATCCTCCACCCAGCACCCCTTCACAAAAACCTGCTTCCTCCTTCTGGCTGACGACAGGCCTTGCACTTTCTTCTTTCTCAAACACACATTCCTAAAAAATATTTTCTCTGAGCTACAAATTTTCACCATACATTGACTTCACATCAGTGTTTCCCTTCTGCATTTATTTGCAGACGTGGCCCCTCTAACTAACCCAGCGGTGTTCCACACTGACCAGCACAGTTATTCTGCAACTTCCTGCCTTTTAGCTGATAATCTACCTTTTATCTAGCTCCACTTCTACTTAAAATGTCTTCAGTGCTTCCGACAGCTCTTGCATTCTATTGACACGATTCCCAAAAGGCCCTCGCTTGAAGATTTTCTTGAAGGCTACTGCACAATGACATCTAGTCTCCCTGTTGTACAGCATCTACCCACCTGCTGTAATTGCCATCATTTATTTCATTGCCTATTCTAGTCCCTCTGCTCCTGATGGCAGCCCTTTAGCAGGCCCCAAAAATGAGGGTTTTGCTTGCGTACCGGTAGCTTGTATACAGGCAAATGGTTCTGTGAGCAGATGTGCAAATGACATGTATAAACATCACATGCACTAAGCTTGGCAGTTTTCACCACCTGAAATTAAGCTCCATATATAACCATAGATATGTTAATTCCTATAAAGTATATTGCATATGAAGGTATAACCCTGCAAGGTTGTCTATAAACAGAAATAGATTATCTTGGTCCAGAAAGAGTCAAAGTTGGTATTGGCCATTCATTATATTACTGAATCTTGAGGTGCTTAAATAAATAAGGAAAAGCATAATTTATATATGTTACCAGAAAAAAATACCAATAAGAATGTCATTCCTGATCTGTTTCAAGCATAGCTAATGAAAAAGGCTGTAAAAATCTTGTATTATCTTAATCTTGTCAGAACTCACACACATCACGACCAAAACAAGTGGCCCAAATGGCTGTCTTCACACTTCAGTGCTGTGGTGAAAAACGGTAAACCAGGGATAAGGTAAAAAGTGATGGTTCTTCACGTGGCTGGCAACTTAAAAATTCATTGACTGCAACATCTCCTCTCAGTCATAAAGTATATCATAGACTTTTCCATACACTTATTTACTGGCACAGTGTACAACAAGGTGTAAATCAGATAAAGAGATGTCATAGAAATCATTTATATTCAAGAACCAAGTGAACTAGGCTAAATTCCTGTAGATGCTATGGATACGGGAAAGTCATAAACCCTGAGATAAACAGACAAGAATAAAATACACAACTGCATATCAAACTTTTTTTTTTTTTGCTTTCTCTTCAAGTGTTACTCAACAAATTGTATAATGTTCAGAGCTCATTCTGTGTTCCTGCAAAGAATATACCTAAGGTAAAGATCTTTTATATAGGCGTCTTAGTACAACATTTTGAAGTATACTCCTAAGTAATTAATTCTCCAACATTAATTCCACAGTCATTATGAAAAGTAAAAACTTTTACTACCTGGCACTGGTTTTGGTACATTTGTAGATCCTCCCGGAGTTTCAGATTTTCCTCTTCTAGTTTATTCTTGTTTATTGCTATTTCATTCACGGTTGCCTTTAGCTTTTCAATAATTAACTCATCCTTTTCACTTTCGGGCTGTCCATAGGTAATTACCTCTTCTTGCTTTTGTCTCTTATTGCTTATTTGGAATTGATAATTCTGCGTCTGCTTCCATAAAACAAGAAAATATTTTAAATTAAATTCAACAATTATATGTAAACTGTTAGAACCAAGCCATTCCTACTGAAATCATAAAGCTATTTCCACTTCACCGGTATTTGCTTAGACAAGTATTTGCCTGGAACAGTTTGCATTACTTTCTTTAAAGGAAACTTCCTTGTTTTAGTCTGAAGTTCTTTGCCCTCAGTAAGAAAAATGCCTCAGAAACTTTCAAGGGCACAGAATTTTTTCAAGCATTTTTCTCCTCTGCTGTGTATTTCCCTGGCACTCGAATTTAATTAGCCCCAAATGTAAAAAAGGTGATTATGATGACCTACTCAAAGCAGTTACCTATAAAACATAATTTGAGCGAAATGTTCCTCTGTGATTCACTGAACTCAGTAGGAGCTGTGTGTGTGCGCGCCTCAGGATAGATATTAACCTTTGACTGGAGGAGCAGCGTTACAGAGTTCATGTATAAACAGCTCAGTTACTACAGTAACTGTATTTCTTTGATATCATTATCCTTAAACTTGGGGAAGGATCATTTGCACATTCTGCAGAGTCCCACAGTCCGTTCAGTTTCTTGTACTAATTAAAATCCTAAATCCAATACTCAGAAAATCAGTATTGCCAGTATTTGTGAATTCACAGGCGTCATGAAGAAGCATAATTACTATGGTAACTTGTTTTGCTGTTTAAAAAAATTATCCACATGCATCCCCCTACTGGGAGATTAACAAGCAGCAATAATCTTCCAGAAGACTGAGAATTAGTTGAAAAATGACAGCAAAATAACCTGGAAACCATATATCATGTGCAGAGATCAGGTCGAGCAAGAAAATGTATATTAAAAATACATAGGCTTACAAATATCATATTTCATGGGTAGTGATTGCAAAAAGGCATGTGTTGGACAGCTTTTGATGTCATTGACTATGTTCCCATAATTTGTGTTGGATGAACACCTAAGTAGAACTGATCACTGGTATCAAACAAAAAGCTAAAAGAAATTTGCAGGTATGTTTTGTTTCTATAGATAATACATTAAGGTCCTACTGGTATCTAAATTATGGAGTCTGACATATAATAATGTCAAAGCATCCTGTGAAAAATATAGGGATTTGTACCAAAGACCAAAGACGTCACAAAAGAGGAATTTGAGACAAAGATGCAGGACCAGTCAAAGCTTTTGGATACAGGTAAAAGCTAACAGTTCATCAGATTTCTGTTTAATAAGCCAGTTGGTCTTACGGCACGGTCTTGAAGAAAATTGTCTTCAAAGAAAGTTCACTGATGGCAGTGATGGAAGCCTCAACAGAAAAATGTGGATGACCACCTTAAATACTGTATTTTGACTTGTCTAGCTATGTAATCACTATGCATCAGTCAGTAGTTTTGCCTTCTTTTTTAACATGGAAGTTAAATGGAAGTTAAACAGTTACAAGAGATTTTTTTCAGCATCTAAACCCAAAACTTAACTGTCACCCTTGGAAACCCTGGGTATGGGTAAAGAGTCTCATAGGAATTGCTAAGAAAGCATTTCACTAGATTAAGATCCAATGAGCTTAGTAACAGTGGAAAAGGGGATTTACCAGTTAGCAACATAATTGGCTTAACCTTCCTTAATTTTCTAGCTGTCTTGTGGCCCAGTTAACTTGTAAGTTTTTTTCTAATTTTTTTTTTTAAAGCAGTATAGGTCATCAAGACATCAAGACATATTTTGTTCTGAATTGGAAGGAATTGAGGAAAGAAAAATATGCTAGATCAATAGGCTATATAAAAAAAGTAGTAAGCAACTTGGTTAGTATAAAAGCATCACAAAGTCAACCAAGGACTGAATTGTAACTTGAAACTGAAAAATATGATAAAAAAGGGGTAAGTGACATGATAAACCACTCCAAGTCTGATTTTGGAGCAGCATACAGAAGTTCATTTTTCTGAATAAATGAGGGCTACCTTAGACTTGAGGGAACTTTATACTTCAATCAACATAGTAATGGCATGTACTACTTACTTGGCAAGATATTTTTCAATAATTTGTCATCACAACTAGTTGCGTATTAGTAAAGCATAACAGCACAGCATGCAATATAATAGTATCTAAACAGTATACTTAAAAAGGTAAAAAAGTAAAAAGGAACATGCACTGCTTTTTGCACGTTTTTAAAAATCAGAAATACTGCCATTTTCATCGTGACACTTACTTATTTTCTCATTTCCATGATAAAAATTAAATTAAAGTAATTGTATGTATCATTAGATCTTTCAGTATGAGTCTGCCTTACCTAAAGCAATGCGTTCATTACCAATATATCCATTTATTGTCAAATTCACTCTAAGCTTAGTGGTCTTCAGATTTTTTAATATTAAGCTAAAATAGCTCTAGCTGAGCTAACAGCTCATTTTTTCCCTAAAGTAGGGAGAAAGGAATTTTACCTGAAATAAATTACATTTCTTGGACAATGATTTTTGTTGAGCATCTAAATAAAAAAGATAATTTTGGCAGATTGTTCCCTTCTGATCCCATTCTCTTAATTTTGCCTTAACTTCCTGAAAGACAGCAAAACGAGGCTAGTAAACACTATTGTACAGTTCTAAGAAGAGTCTAGTTTTTTAATAAATAAGTAAAATTAATAAATCTTTCCATAATTTTTGAAAGAAGAAAACAAGAGTAATGATATAAACCAGCCATTCAGCCATCCCCACCAGAAAAACTCCAATTGTAATGGCTGTTCATCTGAAAAAAACAGGTGGTAAACATAATCATTGACTAAAAATGATAAAATATTTTAAATCACTTCTGTTGCTGTAGAACTCAGAGTTATGACTATAATACACATTACACCTGTTTAGTTGGAGGGTAGTTCCTGTGACTTTAAAGCTCTATCATTGTCAATTGGAGTAATCAGCAGAGAATCAAACTCTTAATATTCAGGCAGATGTTTTCAGGGCTTGCTTTCCTTTCTTTTTTTTTTTTTTTCCACAAATGGGACAGCTACTGTGAAGAAATTTGACTTCTTGCTGCTTTTACAATTGCTGCTTCTGGTTCTGAGTTCACCCAGTTTAAAGAAAATCTTGTTTATTCTATTCTATTCTATTCTATTCTATTCTATTCTATTCTATTCTATTCTATTCTACCAGATTTATTTAATACTATTTTTGTAGTTGCACACTTATTCCTATTTATAGCTTATTTGAATTTGCTCTTAAATCTTACCAGATCTTATATGTTCACAACTAGTCTTTAGAGGCAGTATCCTACAAAATAAGTAGAACTCCAGTTACTAGAGCTGTTGCTCTTTCAATTTAAAGAATTAGCGAAATAACAGTATACTGTTTTATACAGTGAAAACTATAGCACTTGTAAGCTGTTATGTGAAACTCCTTTTTTTCACAATGGAAATGTTTCCAAAAGGACATATGATTTTTTATAATTATCTTAAACTGGTGTATTCCCCAAATTAAAAAAAAAAAAAAAAGATTTTATTTGCTACTGAAACAAAATTGAATGCCTTCCAACACAGATTATTAATGCAAATCTTTTCTATCATAGCTTTCTGAATATCTGCTTTGGCATTTTAAACCAATAAACATCTTCCTATTTTACAAATGGAGTTTCAGACTACTTACTGAAGACTTCAGGTTCAAAGCCTTACTAAAGCACTACTGAGCTCAGTAGATTTTCAACACAGTCATTATTTCCTGAACACTAGAATTTGCTGAATTATATTCCAAGCACTCGTTTTCCGTACTGCATAATTAATCAAATTATTCTTGTGTTACATTATTTTCACATTTTAATCTTGAATAAGGTCACTCTCAAATTAGCTGGATCAGACAGTTTCACAGTAGTGGTATATTTAGTCAAGGATAGATGTATAACCCATTTATTATTCTTGTAGCAGCAGACGTTGGCAGCTATGCTGCCGTCCAAAGCGCAGTAGCTTCTCTGATGGTGAGGACTCTTCCTTGTGAAGAGACGGTACCATCATGTAGAGCGAGCGTGTGTCTAGGATGTGTCCTGTTCTGTAGGTATAGTCACCTGAAGGTCACAGAGGTTATTCTTCTGTCTTATAGAATAACATTGAAAAACAGACAACTTCAAAAAGATCTTAAATCCCTGCTTAATTGCACTTTAAGTATGAAAGTACTTGCAATCTATTAGTTCTTAAATTTCTGAATGTAAAGTTCTCAAAGCCTCTAAATAGTCTATATCATAAATTTACATAAATCTACATTATAAGCCTGTGCATCTTCACAATGCTTAGGAACTAGGCAACCAGCTCATGCTTTCAACTAGTATTCCTCTGCTTACTTTTCCTTATAGGACCCAGTTTAGGAAATGCTTGAAGCACACACTACTTCATCATGCTCTTTACAAAGGATGGTGAAAGAAAAATGTAAACTCTTTTTTGTGATTCTCCTATGCTTCATCAGACTAGGGGTTAGACTGTTCTCCTGACACGTGGAAGACAGTTTTAATAATCTTATCTCCAGGCAGAATCTGAACCAGAATATTCCCATGTTAATTTTCTGTGTAACAAATGTTATTTTTCAACAGGCTCCGGAATTCTTCCTCTTGAAGTTGTTTTACTTTGCATGGGATACCAGCAAATTTATTGGATAAATGAGAAAGAAGAAGCAAAAATTATCACAGCCAGAGATTACATCACTCGGTTATAAGAAATGAGACTGGATATCAGTTTCTGCACCAGTGAATTATAACTGAAAGAGTATTTGGGGAGAAGCCGCCACGTGGAAGCACGCTCTTGATATGTCAGGTCTCTGTGCTGGCTGATTCTCCTGCTGGCCCAATAAATATCTGAATATTCCACAGTACATAAAATAACTCTGTGAAGTGAAGGCCAGGAATTATGATGGGGCTGGGGCTTTGAGCAACCTGGTCTGGTGGAAGGTGTCCCTGCCCACGGCAGGGGGGTTGGATCTTTAAGGTCCCTTCCAACCCAAACCATTCTATGATTCTATGATCAGAACTTAGCGTCTTCCTGTATCCAAGAATGTCAGCTAAAATCCATCCTGCTCCCAGAAGAAAAGGGAATATGACTGCATCCTGTCCTCAGCATCTCATATTGTCTAGTCCCCCCCTCAGAATGCTGGATTCTGTGGAACGTATTTTCAAGTGATGAATCCTTTCTAATGCGTTTCCTAGGGAAACTAGGCACGGAGGTCATGGATTGCCTCAGGCACAGGGCTGCTGACAAGATACGTGTGTAACAAGCAGTTTTCCAATCCTAAATCCTTTTCCTATCTCGCCCTATGTGGCCAAAGTTGTCCTGAGGCCTATAAAACTTGAATTAATAGTAGGTATTGTGTGATGGCACCCTGCATATGTAAAAGGCCTCATGCCTCAAGAGATTATATTATCTATATATTAATCAGGAAAAAAGTTAAATTCATTTATAGTTACACTTATGAAGAATAATATCTGTATCAACTCATAGAACTACTAAAAACTCTAAGAAAACTTATATAACAGAGCAAAACCTGAATATTAAACTATGCACCTTTTCTTGCCAGAGCAAGAAAATGATATTATTTTGTAGAATTATGAGGAAATTAACGTTTACAACTTTAAACCACAAACTAGTTCTAAAGGCATATTAAAATGAAAATATAATATCAAAAGTATGCTCACCTCCAGTTTTCTGTATAAATTGTTCAGTTCAGATGGTGTCTGTAGGCTTTCCGCACATTCTTCTCTACTTACAACCTTTTTTTGTTTTAACTGATGTGACTGTAGCTTTTCATAACTATATGTCAACTTTGAAAACTAAAAATGAAAGCAGAGTTGAACATGCACAATCTGTCACAGATGATCATATGGACAAAGGTTTCCTTAAACTAGGATCACCAACTGCAGCTTCAGCATTCTAAATATTTAATCAATGTAACAAAGAATCAATTAATAAAGTTAATTTATTAGAGATCAACAAGACTAAACTCATATAAATGTTAGCTAACTGTTCAGATTGGTTCATTAGACAGCTACTTAATTCTGCTAAAGTGACTAGATGACCTTTAAAGGTCCCTTCCAATCCAAACTATTCTATGATTCCATGATTCTTTATGGCACTCTTACCATAGTGTGATTTCCCCTACAATATTTACATGAAATGTTCTATATTTGTTTACTGCCATCTTGTGTTGACATTTTTAAAGGGTGCTTCACTAGCTAGAATGATTATCATTAATGTATTTTAAACTTGCATGTTTCTTTTTTATCACTAGAATTGTTGAAATGTTATGTGTGTGATGATCGCATTCTTCTGGAATCCTTAAGTACCAAAGACTGTCTGTGAGAATGAGACACTAAATACAGTTCTGCCTGTTGATCTTACCATGAAAGAGTGGTCAGAGAAAAAGGAGTTAGAGGCAGAGAAGGGAAGGTACCACTACAAGTACTGGCCTCTGCAGAAGGTACTGGCCTCTGCCAAAAACTGGCTGATAGCTGATCAACATTTCACTGTACTACACAAGCAAGGGCCTAGTGGCCCTTAACAGGCTTGATGCAGCAAACTGACATTGTCTGGTAGAGATATGTACATCTGGTTTGGGAAACAAAAAAAAAAAAGGAAACCCAAGGATATTGCCAAAAGGAAACACTAAAAACATGGTCTTGAGGGAAGCTGAGTGAAAGAACTTTGAGAAGAATGTTGAGTAGAAAAGAAGCTTACAACTATGAACACTGATCATGTCTCTTGTTTTGTTACTTCAAATTCTGGTATCTATGACTTAAAACATTCTGAATCTAACATAAAGTTCTTTGTTTAGCCAAACAAAATCCATAAAAATCTCATATTTTTGTCAACTGCTCAAGTGAACTACTATCTGGAAATTCCTTCTGAGGAAGTAGTAGGAAATGGAATGGAATGCTATTGAACCAACCTGGAATGAACAATTGAGGTCTGTGCAGACAGCAAAGATGGTACAGAAAAGGTACAGAACAGAAAGTGGAGTTAAAGAATCATCTGGAAACTTCCTAGAGGCATTTGAAATGATTCTGGAAACTCATAATACAGAACAGCAAGAAAGAATTGAATAGATGGCCAGAGAGAGATTGTCCTAGACTAGAAAGTTTCATTAAATTGGGAGGTCCAGGGATAGATTTGACCCAGTTGGAATTTCTGAATAGAAATCCTGTATCATGGACTTGCAGAGCTCAGAAATCACCTTCAAAACAAAATTAAAAGTCTTGCAGAGAAGCCACTTATAGTTCAAATTGACATGGCCAGAGAAAACAGTTAAGATAAAATATTTAAAATGGGTGAGAGTATCCAGGCTCAAACAACATGGAACTCATTGCCTTTGGAAGAAAGATATCCTTTTACAAACAACAGGAGGTTTGCTCTGTAATATATTAATGCATACGTGAACTGTGTGGGAAGAGTAAATTCAGATGAAGACAAGTACTAGGCTGTTCTTCCTATAAAGGCCAGGAGATACAAGATCCAACACTTCAGCAAATCAGTCTAAAGGGGAACAGAATGGCCAAAATTTAGTCTGAATAATAGATTTATTTTATGAAAGTAGGATATTTCAGACAGATTATAGTCGGGATGTTATCATGATGGGAAAGTAAATAAAATCTTTCCATTTAATGCTAGATATTTGCTTTAAAAATAGGAACTACGTTGTTCTATTTGCATGTCGTCAAGTGGGAAAAAAATAGATGAAGCACTTTCATGAGTTCTGGGGTAGAATTCATCCAAGTTTAGATTTCTAAAAGTTAGATATCCAAGCCTGAACTACTCTGCGTTAGAAAAAGCTGCCTCCAAATGCTTAGTCATTTCAGCTCTCTTAAATTCTTATCATACACTGCCATGAATTATATTCCAGGGGTGTCCATTTCCTACCATTGATTCTAAAGGGAGCCCGAGGTAGCTCAGATGTAGCCATCTCGCTTTTAAACGTCTGTGAGAGGCAATTAGTTGCTAAAGTGCTTAGAGCAAGAATGGATTCTTGTTCTTTCACTGAGGGCTTTCTGTAATTTTCAAAATGAGAATAACTACTAAACATAAATACAGGGAAAAAAAAACTGAAGGAAGAAAGTAATGAAGATGAACCCCTAAAATTTTTGCTACTTAATTATGGCAAAATGTTGTACATCTGAATGAGAGCAGCAGTGTGGCCTCAGAGTTTCAAGAATCAAGAATTATTTTCCTGATACAAGAAAAATACAGGTTTTACTGCATTGGACAGGCACACAACCAGTTCAGTGAGTAAGCTGCTCATTAAACAGCTGCTTTTTATCAATAGCAAGGGTAAAAAGCACCGAGGACCAGAGAAGCAGTATATCAGAGAGAAATTTGACCTGAACAGCCTAGCATTCTCAGAGCTGGAAAAAAAGACCCTTTCTATGTCTACCAAGATTAAGAAGGAACAAAAACTGGGAGGCATTTTAAGAATACCTCTGCAGAGGAAGATGCAATGCTACTGGCAAATAGTAACACTCACACCATTTGTGCAAAACTAAATTGTAGCTCTTAAGATTATACAGTGTAGAAAGAGGTATAACTTCCAAGTGAAGATAACAACCAAAAGAAAGGAGACAAAGGAGACAAGGCAAAGATTAATATTGCCAGGGAAGCTCTATATTTGAGATATGAGTCTGTGCAGCTGAGAATATGGAACATTAAAGTCATTCTATTGTAGACACTGCAGCACTGTAATTTAAGAAAAACTCAATAAGGAGACATAGTAAAACCCAGAGGAGTGGAGTGGGATCATCCTACAGTCTAACAAAGGTGCTTGGAATTGTTCTGAGAGGCAAACTTTCTGTTTGTCACCTAGAAAACCCAGGCAAGCCTCCTAACTCAGGCACTTCACAGTTTCATTCTGAGGTCAATGTGTACTGGATGGGTATTTCATGAAGACACACAGTTTGATGAAAGGGAAGGAATGGGAATCAGGAAATAAAATGCAAACAGCATCCGTGCTGGAACCTTTATTAAAATAAATAGGATTGTTGAGAGAGAAGGAAATGTTTGGAGGGCATAAAATGGGAAAGTGATATATATTCTTAAGAGCTAGAAATCAAAACTTCTTGCATAAAGCTAAAAGAAGCAGCAATCAGGACACTCAAAGAAAGGGTAGGTGGTCTGAGTGGTAACTAAAAAGGAGAATCTTGGCAAGAAGCACAACCAGGTTTACAGAGGGAAGCTTGCAGTTTAGGAAGTGTCAGATTTTTTAAAAAAACATAAAGAGAAAACAAATTATATTTACCTCTAGAAAGGAATTGTAGAGTAAATAACGATTTCAAAATCAAAATCCTTATGAAAAATAACCTGGGGTTTCAATTTCAGAAAGTTCAATTCAGTGAAGTTCTCAGCAACAACAGGCAACGTAATCTCAGCTTTTCTTTCTAGCTACTTTCCCAAATGTTTAAAAGTGGTAATTACAAAACTGAGCAAAAATTTATCTGTTTACTCACATAACAGTTTGCCAAATCAATTTCCATATATAAAAGAAAGAAATAAATTAAAGACAACATAACCTTAAAAATAAGTTATATGTCTATTGGCTTGATGGATTTGGGCGGTAAGTGTTACCACCCCTAAATGAAAATAATGACATCCATGATATCCAATTTATGCAATTCAATACGATTCTATGATAAATGTGGTGACTGGAAATCTTTAATTATAACACTAAATCTCTGGGAGGATGATGATCCAGTGAAGGAAACTGTAGAATAGCAGGAAAAGCTATGTAGGTTTGTGTATGGTAACTTGTTAAAATATGAGAAACAGAATAGGCTGAATTTTGCTAAGAAATCAGATTCATGATTGACGTGGAAAATAACAAAGAAAGAAAAATACAGGCACAGAGCTAATACAGCAAAATAGAATCATAGAATGGTTTTGGTTGGAAGGACCTTCAAAGATCACTTATTCCAACCCCACTGCCATGAGCAGGGACACCTTCCTCAAATCCACATCCAGCCTGGCCTTAAACACTTCCAGGGATGGGGCATCCACAGCTTCTCTGAGCAACCTGTTCCAGTGCCTCACAGCCCTTGTTGAAACAAAATATTCTTTCTAATGTCCAATCTAAATCTAACTTTCAGTTTAAAACCATTGCCCCTTCTACTGTCACTACAGGCCCTAGTAAAAAATCTCTCTTCATTTTTCTTGTAGGCCCCTTTAGGTACTGGAAGGCCTATAAGATCTCCCCAGAGCCTCCTCTTCTCCAGGCTGA
This sequence comes from Nycticryphes semicollaris, assembly GCA_013400055.1. Lineage (NCBI taxonomy): Eukaryota > Metazoa > Chordata > Aves > Charadriiformes > Rostratulidae > Nycticryphes > Nycticryphes semicollaris. The sequence goes on along the minus strand of VXBJ01004673.1, from coordinate 295,921 downwards.
ACACCCCCAGCTCCCTCAGCCTCTCCTCATAGGAGAAGTGCTCCAAACCCCTCATCTTTGTGGCCCTCCTCTGGACTCATTTAAACAGCTATCTTTCTTGTCCTGGGGACCCCACAGCTGGATGCAGTACTGCAGGTGAGGTCTCATGGGAACAAAGCAGAGGGGGAAAATACCTCCCTCGAGCATCCTCCCATGGCCGTGTTTCTTTTGATACAGCCCAAGATATGGTTGGCTTTCTGGGCTGTGAGCCCACACTGAAATAAATAAAGCCAAAATATTCCCTATATCAATAATCCAGGTTAATCTAGTTTTGATACTACGTTCTCTTATGGAAAGCTATCAGACCACTTTGACAATCTCTGTCAATCAGGCACACTAAAACCAGAAAAAATTATAGCAAAACCACAATAAGAGCAGTTTAAGTCTTAAAATTCCTAATGTGCATCAGTTTTATTAGCATGAATCTAATTATCTATTTTATTAATTCACCCAGGTATTACTTCAAAGTCAGGAAATCAAATATCTGTCTTCATAACAGATGTCACAATCACATCAAAATCCACCCAAAGAATTTGGACGTATCAGTACAGAAATGATAATGGAGCCTGGTAGGAAGCTGCAGTCATCATCATTTGTATGACATGATTCATCCTTCCCATATCCGTGCAAATATATCATTAGCATGTATAAGCTCTTTATACTGCAATTATATAATAATGAAAAAGACACTTATCTTACTTGAGATTTCAGTATTTTAAGCTGAGCTTCATAATTCTGAGCTATTTCGTGTTTAGTTTTATGTAAGTCTTCCAGTTTCTGTCGAAGTAGTCCCACCTAGAGTTAGAATAAGCATTAAAATTTACCTTTTCTGAAGTTTTCCAAAAGATGCCATTTTTGGAATAGTCATTTGAAACTTTGAAAAAAGACCATTGCTTAAAAGATAGCTATTAAAAATAGATATTCATTCAGTAACTTAATAAAACTGGATATCACAAACCATATTGCGTCAGTATCAAGTTAGGGATTTGATAGTACAAAATCTCCTTGTATGCTTAAGTTATGATTTAGTGATAATACTGTATGTGTCTGCCATGAAAGACCATTGAATGAAAGCATTTCTGACCCAACTACACGAATGATCTGCTGTGGCCCATTGGGAAAATTTTGCTTAAATGGCTTATATAAATTTATATAAATTATATAAATGACTTTCAACTGCTTATGGCAAATTATTGTGAGACACTGTAGGCTCATTTCAGCTCCCTAAGTACGGTGCCATTTGAGCTATCTTGAATTGCCTGAGAGTTTCACACAGGTCTGAGAAATATGACAAAGAACACACTACACCTACGTTTTTCTGGAGGCACAGCTGGAAGTTAGGTGGAATATGCTAAAATATTTCAGATAACATCTCTGTACAGGGAAATTTATGCTTTAAGGACTGGCTAGCTGATTTACTCTCTTGGCTCCTCTCACTGCAATGACTAAGGGTAAGTTCCTAATTGCTCATTACGGAGAGTTATTTCACTTCCAAACCTCCCACTGGCAGTTTGGACATCCAGCTCACAGAAGGATGCCTACGTAGAAACACCTAAATTCAGATGTCTTGAACTAGAGCTGAATGCTGTGCTAGGATTTACTGATGCTTCTGAATGAATATTCATCAGACAAGATTGTGAAGTACGGACAACATCACTGGGGCTTTCAGTTTGATACGCAAGTCTAAGTGCTAATACAACGATAATCTTCATTATTAATACTAAAGTTATGATACAAAGACAGTATATAATGTAAAATGATAAAAATAGTGTATAAACAGGAATTACAAAGACATAATTTTGTGAAACTTTTGAAATTGCACATTTCCATTGAAAATTTCTGATGAAATGAGAAGTGTTGGCATTTAGAAAAAAACATCAAATTATCCTTTCAGAGCTAAACTGAGAATATTTGATTTAGACTTTAGGGAAATAGAAGAAATATGAGACTTTCAATGACATTTTTACAATCACTTTTCAGAACAGAAGCACACTTTAAAACAAAACACTAAGGATAATTAGTGACCTTTAAAGGGTGTTTGGTATTTTTACACGATAGAACAAACAGGTCTCCTTATAGAGCATTTAGATCATACCATTAACTAACTCCCAGAATAAATACTTTCTTTATGGAATGTGATATTCTTAAATACCTCTTGACCTTTTTGAACCAGTTTGCTTTGGGTACTTGCTAATTCTTGATCCTGGATATCCATCTTTGCTTTTAAAGCTTTCATCTTCCTTTCCCATTCCACTTTCTTGTTGTTTAACATGATGTCAATTTGATGCACTAATTCCTGAAGTTCAGCTTCACATGGAGAACCTCTAATAATATATTAAAAAAAAAATATTTTTTTTTTCAAATAAAGAATAAAGGAGAAAACAGGGTTTTATTTACATTGCCAAGATTTTAATTCTGATGGAAAGAACCCCTTTCCAACATCAGAAAGAAAAAATGGGAAAGTTAAATACCTTCAAATGTAAGTGGAATCAAAATCAGAGTATTTAGCATGGATTTTTCGCTTAGCTTAAATGTTGGTTTAAATCCTCTCACTCTTTCAGGGATCAATTGTCAAATGAGCATAGATTGAGTTTAAACTATCCAGGCCCAAACCTCAATAGGCAAGAGCAGGAGAAGCTGAATATTAAGTTGCTTATGGGCACAGAACTTCCCACTAATGATGGAAATGGTGCTTATTGGTGAAAGCTATTAAACAGCTGGTTTGAAAGCGAGCCACAATTCTTAACTGCTAGTTCAACTTTTCCCATCTGCTTTCCCATTCTGTTTGTGGAAAATGGGCCTGCAACTTGTATAGCAATATTAAGGTTTTATGCCATTAGGAAGCACAGAAGTGAGTGTATTTTGAAAAAGTACTTGTCACTTCTGTAAAAGAATGGGGCATGTATCCCACTGGAGGGAAGGAATACCTTTCACTGACTGTTTTTAGCCAGTAGAATAATGTATTGAATTTTTAAACTTTTGAGGAGCAGCATCTCTTTCATTTCACTTCCTCTAAACATTTACTTTCCACACAATTTTTAGTGACATGTGTTATCTGCATGTCCTGTTCTCATATAAATTACCTGTTGATAAAATTTTCTACATCTTTCCCACTTCTTTTTCAGATCTTTTTTTATACCTTTGTTGTTTCCTTTTCTAGTTTTAATTGCTTTACATTTTTTCTAAATAAAATATTCTATTTATAAATCACCCTGGTACCCAGCTCTATTTCTTTCTTTAGAAGACATACTTTTATCTTATCTTTATCACATATTGGAATGTATTGAAATGTTGTCTCCTTTAGTGGTTGCAATCTTATCTTGGCATGAAAAAAATTCTCATTTAAAATCTTCAAATTACTCTTTTCAATGTAATGACATGATAATTGTGAAAATTTCTACATTTTTACTTCTGCAATGATTTAGAGATTACTGTATCCAATTGCTGCCATATCTAAATGAAAGTACAAATTAAATCAATGTTTTTTCTCCACTGTCAAGCAGTTACACTATTAGTAAACTCTTTTTTCTTCTGTCATAGTGCAATATTCATTGTACAACAGAAGTTTAATCTGCATTTAATTTTCATTTCCTCATACTGTTTCATAGTTTCCAAGTCTCTTCATTCTTTTTATGGTTTGGGTTAGAAGTCTGCATCGAATTTCCTGTTGATAAAACCTGCAATTGTATTCTTTCATAGATTTGTTAATTATCCCTGCTGAAATCTAAACTGGTGCAAAAAAGTGTACTGTAACCTGTGACTTTTCATGATAGTAAGTTTAGTCTTCTGATAAACAGGTTTCTTCACTTAAAATAATCTAAGAATCTTCTGACTTTTTTTTTTGAGTCATGACATGTTCTATTTTCCTTTTAATAATATTACTTATCTCACTGACATTTCCCCCAAATGTAAAAGTGATAGCCACTGGTTATAATTTAATTGGTTCTTCAATTTATAAAAATTTAAAAGCTGTGTATTCTCTTGACTGCTGATGATACACACCTCTGTGTGCATTGCTGCGTGCATATAAAGTGCCTTTAAGTTCACAAATCAGTCTGCAGTCATTTTAATATCTCTATGGCATGATAGTTTGTTAAAATGAGCCTAGCTATTTCCTTAAAATGAGCATAGCTATTATTTTATGAAATAATTGCCATAGAGACAGTCATACAGAGACAAAAAATGGTGCAGCATCTGCATAATATAACAACAACCTACAAAAGGGTTAATGATTCCATCCTCGGAAGTGTTGGAGAGGATTTCAACACCTAAAATCAGCACAGAATGTCACTTTGTGTCACAAACATTACAATCTGGCGTATGTTTTTGGGGAACATCGAAGCGGAGAATGTGCCAAGCAATTAGGAACTCCACTTAGAGCAGAACTGCACACACTTAACCAAACACAAACTGAGCCATGCGCTAAGGGGTAACATCCCTATTGCCAGTGAGCCTTCAGCTGCTGAGCGTGCTGCCAGCACATTGCTGAAGAGCAGTAACTAACATGGTCCTCTGCTCTAAGTGACTGTCCAAACCAAGCCTTAATGTACGCAGACGCTCCTACTGCTGGTAGTTGGTACCACCACCTTGTGTGAATGCCAGCATGAAAATGCTTCCTTGCTTTTCTGGTTATCTTTCACATCCCAGCTCTTCAATGTCTGCCCTCCCAGTGCCCAAGCGGACACACTGAGTTCCCCGTCTGTGGGTTGTGTGCTTGTGTAGGGTCAAGCGCTGATCCCACACGCCCTGTGTTTCGTATCTGCACACTCAGCTTCTGACTGCACTGCCCTGCACTAAAAAAAAGAGTTCCTTAACATGGATATGTGTTTATTGAGTGTCTTTTTTCTGTGTGTGTTTAAATAGTGGATAACCCTTGTTTTGATAATTATTGCAGGAAACTGGAGGAAATTTACAATATTTACAATATCATAATTAAGACTTACCAGGATTTTTTAAAAAATCTTTAAAACTTTTTAATATCAACAAATGCTTGAAACTTTATCAATGTTAACTTGGAATGGCTTTTAAAATAAACATATAAATCTTCATGACTTTTTAATGTTAAAACTGCTAGCAATGGCAATATGAGTCACAGAATGATAATAACAAAAGTGGAAGCAAATAGTACGCTGTGATGTACTTATCACAAAACAAAAATGCTCCCCTCCTCAAGTGCCTGAAACTCATCTCAAAATAGCGTCAATGATGCAGCAAGCTTGGGTTCCCTCTGGGTGGAATTTAAAATGGGATTTTAAAAACAGAAGATGAAGCAACGCTGCACCACGGCTATCTTTTCTGCTGTAAGGAGACATGCCCTCCCAGCCTCAGGAAGGTATTGTCAGGTGGCAATACTTTGGTCAGCTATCTGCCTTTAGCCTTTCTTTATTTTGTGTCACATGCAAGTACAAATGCAACCTCCAGCCTGGATCATCAGACCCACCATGGCTGATATCTTCCTCTCTTAAATCTCACCTTGCCTCTTTCAGATCATCCCGCGCAAGCCAAGCTCTGCAGCTGTTCCTGGAAAAATTTGCCTCAACAGTTTCTGCAAGTTGCTTGAACCTAGAACCAGCAATTTATACAAGGGAGCTGCTGAAAGAAAAATCCCTTCTGAAACAGCTTCTCAGTCTATCTTTACCTTCTCTGTCTGCTCCCTTACCCGAATCCTCAAGGTATCCCTGCAGCTGAAGATTGAAAGCTCTACCTGCAGCTGTAGCCTACTGCTGCTGTTCCACCACCAGAACTACTCTCTGGCTGTGGCATTAGGAACAGATCTGCATAAGGATGTATTTGGCAGTTAACCCCACCTACCAGCACAGAAGTACCACCAGCCACCAAAACTACTGTTTTAGCCCCTTCAGTGTTTTGAAAAGAGCACTAATTACCCCTCTACAGAATATGGCCAATCATATGGTATCACAATCATGAGAATTTATTTTGATCACTGGATGTGGAATGCAGACACTCTTGTATCTTTTGTTGAATATGACATCAAGTAAACAAACACAAGAAGAACAAGTTTTCCCATAAAATGAAGAAGTAGACGTATGGTTTTTACCCTTGTGCATTGAGCATTCCCACGCTGCTGGATGCATACATCAGATGGATTCCTCATACATGGAAGTAATGACTTGTACTTAAGCAAGTGGCAGGTATTTTTTTTTGTTGCATTTACTTTGAAACAGCTCCAAATGCTTAAAGGTATTTCATTTGTAAAGTGATGCAGGCAAGCTCTTAGTCTTCTTTTCTTCTGCTTCCATATTGGTGAAAATAGAGATGATTCATATTCTGCTGTCATTAGTAACTATTTATCTTCACGTAAAATCTAGATGCTTCCAAATTTAGACAAACCAAAATCCAGGTAATAGATTTTACCAACTTTGTTAGAATGATTTTTGATGTGTATTCTAAACTACTCTTCCAGATTCTTTGTACAGTTAATGGAAATGCACAGCGACCAAGAATACCTGGTTTACGATGGGACAAATCACTCTCTAGGTTCAACTGCAATGGCCTGAAATTTCACATATGTTGATTACAACAAAGGCCAGGCAGGATCTGAACTCTTGAAATAGGCTTCCGATTTGTTACAATAGTAACCAAAGAATAGCAATATTTTAATTTTTTTTTTTTAAATTCAAGTATTTCTATGACTATATTTACCCAGCGCATCACTAACAAAAAGAATCCCTCTCAAAGCCAAAAAAAAAGGCACATTGTTCAGAATATAATAACGTACTGCAGCAATTCTTTTCTATCATGAAAATTGCTCACATTATACTTCAGTCCAACAGAGCACACTCTGACATCCTATTAAAACCTTCTTGGGCCAGAATAAGGTGTGATAGAACATGCATGTTTCTGCTATTTTAAGAAATACTTTTAAATTTAATATGCAACATCTTACCTTGGACTGCTTCTTTGTGATAAAGACAAGTAATTGTTTTGTATGAAAAAAAATGTAGTAAGTTTAATTACAAATTATGAGAGATAAATATCCCATTTAGCTCATTATATGGGGACGTAGTTTTCATATTGCTGTGTTCCTTGAACGGGCTGGGTGGGATGAGGCATCAAACCTCCCCCATGGTTGAGCTGCTTTAGAAAGATTTTGTGCCGTACTAATATTTTTTTAGATTAACACGAAGAGAACTAAACTTGGATTATGTCCAAAACAGTTGTTTGTGTTTGTGCTGAAAGGTGCACTTACTACTTGGGAAGAACAATTGTGGTTATTACCTGTGCAAAACAGGACTAGAGCTTTAGCAATTAATAGCCCCGTTTTTAAGATTTTTGAATGTTTTAAGAGCTGTGATACATAAGTTTATACTGCTGTAGCCTAGCAACTTCAACTAGTTTTTTAAAACAGTTCAAAATAACATTTCTTAACATCTTAACAAAACCCCACATGGCTTTCATTTTTTCCTCTTTTGTTCAGATATGAAGATTTAAAAAAAAAATAATAACAGAAACAGTCAGTAGATTATTAGCTGAAGCAATAAGATGTGTTGTCTTAATTATCATCAACCTCTCCAGATTGCACAGAAAGCAGCAAAAGAAATTGAGAATCATGTTTGCTTCTAAAATCATTAATATTTTGTTTCACATTTTAATAAACCCACATAATTCAATTCTATTCTATATTCAGTCCCCAGACAATAAGTTATTACTTACCTAGTGACAGCCTTCTCCTGAAGCACTTCTAAGTCCTGCTCCATATTACTCATCATCTTTTTACCCTGTTGAAACAACAAAACTCAAACAGTTCAGATTCTCAAATGTGTGCACTTAAACAGCCAAGTAGCTCATAGTTCTATGCTTCCCTTTCTATTTCTGCAATTCTTCCATTGCAAATGACAGGGACAGGGGACTGTTGCTCTAATTACAGATGGGAATGGCCAAGACCAAACCAAAGCTCTTGGAGTAAGCTCAGAAACTCTCACGCTTGGTAATAGAGAAGCCCAGTTCTGTGGGTCCAGCAGAACACCAGGATGTGGGGCAAGTCTGGCTGCAGGCAAGAACAGGAACCAGCCCCATTATCTATGACAGGGTGGCATGAAACAACCCTAACCCCTCATGAGGGTGCGCACTGGGGCTGTCCAGGGCATGGGTACCACAACATACTGATGTGCAGACACCACACCACCACATTGCACTGCAGCCGTGGCTCCCCAGAGACCAGGCACCTGAGGTGACACTGCCACAAGACCACCACCCTTGGCTCCACAGGGGAACAGCACCTGAGGTGACACTGCCACAGGGACAATGGCTCCACAGGGACCAGGCACCCAAGGTGACATTGCACAGGACCACCACCCTTGGCTCCACATGAGACCAGAATCTGAGGTGACACTGCCAGAGCAGCACTGGCTCCACATGAGACCAGAATCTGAGGTGACACTGCCACAGGGGCAGTCATGGCTCTAACAGGGGACCAGCATGTGAGGTGACGCTGCTCCAGGACCACCACCCTTGGCTCCATAGGAGACTGGCACCTGAGGTGACAAAGACACCGGGGCAGCCTTAGCTCTGCCAGACACCTGAAGAGACCGGGGCACCCCCTCGCCCCCCGCGGCCGGTCAGGAGGCGAGTGTGGCGGTGCCGCGGCCGCCCCCTCCCCGACCGTTACCTGCCGCGCGCCCCCGGGGCTCCATTCACACCCGTTGTCGCCGTGGCCGGGGGGTGTGAGCTCCGCAGCCCGGTCACCCCTTCTCTCCCATCGCGCCCCAGCTCTCGCCAGCCGCCCCCAGCGGCCGTTGCGGGCCGTCACCGCGGTAACGCGAAGGGCGGCATAGCGAGGCGGGAAGGCGACCGGGTCGGGCGGGCGGTCCGGCCACCGGCTCAAGGCAAGGGGCGAGGCCGGGGCGGTGGCTCGAGGGGCGGACACCGGGTGCTGGCGGGGGCGACGGGGAAGCTTGCGGAGAGCTGAAGGGAGGGCTACGGGGCTGAGGCAGGGCCAGGGCCGGCGGGCTGTGGTGCGAGAGGGCTGTGGTGTGAGAGGGCTGTGGCTGCTTCCCGCCAAGGGTCCCGCGGGATTGGCAGAGAGCTGCCACGGCACGGGGCGAACGGCGCGGCCACCCCAGTGTCACCCGTGGGTTTTGTGGGGCTCTGCGTCCCTCTGGTACTCGCCCATCTGTTTGAAGGAAGCTGTGGTGAAGTTCACCTCAGAAAATGTCATCCGGGATAAAGAACATTTACTTTTGCTTTAACATAATATAGGAAATAAGTAGGCAGGATGGTTGGGTTTTTTTTACTTTCCTTTTTTCTTTTTTTTTTCCATTTAAAACGCAACTATTCCTAGATAATGAAAAGACTGAACGTTACCCTTTTCTTTCTGAATGACTAGCTCTGCTGTTGGAAAATGGCTTCAAAGCATTTTCAGATTATTTCGTAAACGACCTGGGTTTGGATGACACTTCACATTTTTGTGGAGTTCAGTCTTATTCTTCAGCAAAGCACTCCTAAGAATCACAGCTATTTCAACTTTTCACAGTCATAGTTTGTGGTTCCAATATAAGGTGTTTAGATCTCCTCAAACACCGGGGAGTTCTCCCAGGACAGTACCATTCACTTCGTATTTATTGTCCTGAAATTGCATGGAGCATTTATGAACACTAAATTTCGACTTTTCGTTTGTTTTGCTTAAACTGTTTACTTAAATTAGCCAAGTGAACTGCATTTTTAATATAAGTTATAAGGAATGATCTATTTCATTTGTTTCCTACCCACGGTGCTAAGGCAAATGACAAAGGATGTCAGCAGAAATACTGTTTCAAGCTCTGAATTATGAAAAAATATTTTTTAAATGAAAGACTAAAATAAAATTAGATGCAGTGTTTCAGGAAAGTTGCTAAAAAGTTTGCTCACTCACTCTAGAAAATAACTGATAATTTTCCTTTGTAGTTTTCTTAAAAATTACTAAAAACATAACTTCTCAGCCCAGAGAAGAGAAGGCTCTGGGGAGACCTTACAGCAGCCTTACAGTACCTGAAGGGAGCCTATAGGAGAGATGGGGAGGGATTTTTTTATCAGGGAGGAGGAGAGGTAATTTTTAAACTGAAAGAAGGAAGATCTAGATTAGATACTAGAAAGAAATTCTTTCCTGTGTGGATGGTGAGGCACTGGAACAGGTTGCCCAGAGAAGCTGTGGATGCCCCATCCCTGGAAGTGTTGAAGGCCAGTCTGGATGGGGGGCTTTGAGCAACCTGGTCTAGTGGGAGGTGTCCCTGCCCATGGCAGCAGGGAGGCTGGAACTGTATGATCTTTTAAGTTCCCTTCCAACCCAAACCATCATAATATTCTATGGGAACAGCACAGTCCATCAGCATCTGGCCAGAAGAGTAGAGGGGACAAGGACGGTAACTATTTACTGTAATAGAATTAATGTAAAGAATTCATACTGAAACATTTAATTTTTGATGCCTGAAATTATTCAAATGGAATTTCTTCTAATTGGAATAATGTTTCAAGATTTTTTTTTTTTGAATAGTGAAATTTAGGATGATTTATTTTAAATACTTGAATTTAGGATGATTTAAACTACTATGAACTAGAAAGAATTTTGAATGTAACTGCCAACCAATTTCCATTTGTTCATCCAGAGCAATATTCTTCAGGCATATTCCCAGTGCATGTATTTTAATTTCCTCCCTGTCTCGTCCTCTCTCAGTGGTAATCAGTTATTCAGAAATTTAACTTCCATCTGTTATGCCCAAACAGAGTTGGAGGGGCAACTTAAAAATAAAGAAAAATAATTTAAAAATTACATATCAACATTTTCAAAGCCCATTAGAAGAACAATTCCCATTGCCATTAGCCAGAGTTTTGTTTCTAACTCTCTGATGTGCCTTTAAATATCTCATTCACTATATTGAAAACATCCCATATCAAATTACTGACATTTTCTATTTGCTTTTGCTCAGCCACATAATTTCTTGACTGGAGCTTGTCTTATGAGACCCAAAACTTACTTGTTGACTTAGAAGAACATGTTTACACATGCTTTACAAATTATGATAGCCAGCAACTAAAAAAGGAAACTACTTCCAAATAAAGTTATAGATTAAAATTAATGGAAAGCTATAAACACCTTTCTGCAGAAAAAAAAAAGGGAGGAGATCAGGGTAGGGACAAAAGAGGGTATGACCAAAAGTCAAACATGACAAGGTTCAATGTTGGTGTTTGGATGAAGACAGGGCAATTAGCTAGGAAGACATCCAGTCACAACCAGCTGGTAACAAGGGTGTAAAGGGAAAGCCAAGTAGTGATCCAGGGTGTATAATGTTCTATACCTTAAGTAGCATGTGCCTTGCTCAGACTGTTCCGGGGATGCACATGCCAAGGTAAGAGTAACAGCTCTAGTAGAAAAACTGGAAGCAGTAGTGTAAAGAGAAATGTTTATCTTTCAGTATCTGCGACTGAATTTATTTTCTGCTTTTTCTCTTTTATGTCGTATTGCAACACGTTATTGACAAGTAACCTGTCACCAACAGAGTATATACCACAAACATTCTGTTTTGGAGAGAACCGTGGAAAGTGAGTCTTGTGTTACAAGATGCCTTCTGTCACTGGTGTGGGCTTTCCATGAGGCTGTTGAGTTCTCGTCGATCGTATTTGTGAAGCACATAGATATTTTAGCAGAATTTGCTGAAAGAAAGGAAACATAATTTCTAATAACAAGTCCATTCCACCACCAAAGTGTAATAAGTGATTGTAAAGAAGTCCTAAGTAAAACAAAATGCTTTTAGTTTAATAATAATTCTGAAAATTTGGTATATTTCTAATAGTAAATCAATAACATACAATTCAATATAGTGTATTTCCAGAGCAGAATAGAAGAGGTAGTGTTAAGGATGTAGCATAATTGAGTTGTAATTTAAGTGATAATTATATACCTACTCGTTATCCTTCCTAGATATTTGTCACTTGAAGTCTTCAAGGTGTGTTATTTTTACAGTGTAATATGTAATGGTAGGTAAAAGCTAAGTGCATTTGTGTATATAACTTTAAATACAGTTTTATTTCCAGGATATATTCCCACCTTATTTTGCAGTCTCAGATGACAAATTTGATGGAACACTTTGTTGCAGGAGGCTCAGTGCAGCTCTCATAAGAGCCGCGCTCATTTCTTCAGCATAGAAATCACATGGGTTTAGTCATATTTATGTGGTGAATTCATAGCAGCTCTATAATAGTTTAATAATTATATTCTGTATGTTAGTTTTGATGTTTATGAACATACCAACTTAATTTACGGAAGCTTTGTAGAAGTGACAGACAGAAAGGAAAAGAAACAGCTGAGTATGAGCCATCCATCAACAAATATGCAGAAGTCACTGAGAGACAATAAAACTTATGAAAAAATCCCTAAGACATAAGCAATAAGAGAAGAATGACATTTAAGAAAGAACCTTTGCAAGAGGGATTTCTGTTTGTAAAAATTAGACAGGCATAAAATCTGCCTGAGGATTCTGAGGGTACCTAGCTGCAGGTGATAAATCCTGACATAATACAGGCATAGAAGCAGAGTGCTGTTGATAAATACTTTGTTTCTAGTTTAAACAGAAAACTACTCTTCTCCTAAGCATTTTGTGAGATCACTGAAGGGAAGGACGGAAAGAGCTTGGATTTGTTGGATTTGCCAGGTACACAGATTGATAAGTCGTACCGTAGACAGGGACCTAGTCTGAAAGTGGAGAACTGTAAGAATTCATCCTGTAATAGAAGACCTGCAAATTAAGGGTGGTGCTCTAAGAGAATGCAGAAAGGAGACAAAGGTGCCATTAGGTTGGCTGCTGTGATAATTAGAAGGTAATCTTTCTGTTTTATTCTTTAAGGATGACAAAAATTAATCACAGAATCACTTTGACTGGAAAATACCTTTAAGATCATTGAGTCCGAACGTTAACCTAACACTGCCAAAACCACCACTAAACCGTGTCCCCAAATGTCACATCTACATGTCTTTTAAATACCTCCAGGGATGGTGACTCCACCACTTCCCTGGGCAGCCTGTTCCAATGCTTGATAATCCAGTGAAGAACTTTTTCCTGATATCCAATCTATATCCCCCTTGAGGCACAACTTGAGGCCATTTCCTCTTGTCCTATCACAGGTAGTTGTGGAGAGCGGTAAGGTCTCCCCTCAACCTTCTTTTCTCCAGGCTGAACAACCCCAGCTCCCTCAGCCTCTCCTCTTAAGGCTTATTCTCCAGGCTCCTCACTAGCTTCGTTGCCCTTCTCTGGACCCACTCTAGCACCTCAGTGTCTTTTCTGTGGTAAGGGACCCAAAACTGGTCACAGTAGTCAAATTGGGGCCAGTGCTGTGTACAGGGGGAAATAGGATTTCCTTTCTCTCTTTGCTCTTTTCTTGCCATCCAAGTGCCATCCAAGTGCCCAAGCAGGGTGATTACTGGCTGAAGGAGGGAGTACAGGGGGCAGTCACTTACCTCATGCTGCTGGCCATGCTGTTCCTGGTATAGGCCAGGATGTTGTTGGCCTTCTTGGCCACCTGGGCACACCGCTGGCTTGTGTTCAGCCAACTGTTGACCACCTCCCCCAGTTCTCTCTCTGAGAGCCAGGCAGCTCTCCCGCCACTCTTCCCCAAGCCTGTAGCGCTGCATGGGGTTGTTGAGACCGAAGTGCAGAGCCCAGCACTTAGCCATGTTGAGTCTTATCTATTTAATACTAGATAATACATACGTAAGAGAAAAATCTCTTTTTTAAAGCTTTATGTTTTCCTGGCAACTCCTAATGATGGTTAGCATTACTGCAACATGTTTTAGCATGGCATAGTCTTCTTTTGTAGCTGTTATTACTGCAGCATAAAAATAATACGTTGTGGTTTAGCAGCATGCAGATGGTTTCTGCTTCTCTGTAGAAAAGAATATTTCTTGGTCAACTTCTCTTTGCTTAGAAAACAAAGTTTTCTCAGTCTGTGATCTTGTCTGCAATTAAAAAAGAGAAAAGACTGTTAAACTTCATATTGTGCATTTCATCTGTTGCTATGTATCGTACCACAGTTTCGTCTTTATTCTGTGCCACACTGACCTAAGGACTTTCTAAAAATTATTCTAGTTAAAACAGGCAAGTTATATAAAAATATAAGCTCTCTAAAGCATAAATTTGAGTTTGTAGCATCTGAAGGGATTCCAGGAAACAAATTGTGCATTTTGTTTCATCTTGCATTTAAATTATTTTATGATATCTCTACAATTTTAGTTTTCAGTGGCACAATATGCGATAAGGATTGTAGAGGCTGCTTTTGGTCACATTTAAGTTTGACAACTGAAGGGTGGATAATTGGCACTTTTGCAGTCTTGCACAGTTTTAAGATTTACTTTTTTGACTCAAGCACATTAAGTGAAAGTTCTGTTGAAATAACTTGTAGAGAAATAATTAACAATGCTGACATTTAAGTTGTCATTCAGGGTTTCAGACTTAGCAATTGCAGAGATGACATGGGAGTTCACATTACTCTCTTGCATAAGAATGTATGCAGGTACACTTCAACGCTATATCAGTTATATAAAGATGGTATTTTCAGATTATGCTTGGATAATCATGTACTCAGGGAGGGACTCTTTATTGGGGAGTGCAGCAGTAGGATAAGGGGTAATGGTTTTAAACCAAAAGAATGTGCATTTAGATTACATACCAGGAAGACATTCTTTCCTGTGAGGGTGGTGAGACACTGGAACAGGTTGCCCAGAGAAGTTGTGGATGCCCCATCCCTGAAAGTGTTCAAAGCCAGGCTGGATGGGGCTTTGAGCAACCTGGTCTAGTGGGAGGTGTCCCTGCCCATGGCAGAGGGGCTGGAACTCAATGATCTTTAAGGTCCCTTCCAACTCTAACCATTCTATGATTCTATGTACTCTGCCCTAACTAATTTAATTTCTTTTAGCTTTGGGTTCACTGTTTAGTTTCCTACTGATCTGAATGTCTTTATTTTTAGAATTAATATTGGGGTACAGTGACAGAGCAAATAAAATGTATTGCTATGTGGCTTTCTACACAGGTTCACTCTGAGGCCTGAGCTATTTCACTTGTCTGACAAGGTTAAGCCCCATTTGACTTGACTGTAAAGGGACAGTTGGTCAGGTGAAGGGCTTAAAGGAAGACAGACATGATACTGGCTATGGCACTCTCTTCCTTTATTCTAGAAACAGAAAATAGTGCTTTTTGATAATCCGTGTACAGTTTTGGGCCCCTTACAACAGCAAAAAAAAACATTGAGGTGCTAGAGCGGGTCCAGAGAAGGGCAACGAAGCTGGTGAGGAGCCTGGAGAATAAGCCTTAAGAGGAGAGGCTGAGGGAGCAGGGGTTATTCAGCCTGGAGAAGAGGAGGCTGAGGGGAGATATATCACTGTCTGCAACTACCTGAAAGGAGGGTGTAGAGAGATGGGGGGTCAATCTCTTCTCCCAAGTCACAGGCGATAGGACAAGAGGAAATGGTCTCAAGTTGTCCCAGGGGAGGTTCAGATTAGATATTAGGAAAATTTTTTACACTGCAAGGGATATTAAGCCTTGGAATGGGCTGCTCAGGGAAGTGGCTGAGGCACCATCCCTGCAGGTACTTAAAAGACGAGTTGACGTAGCACTTAGTGACATGGTTTAGTGATGAGTTGTTTTTTCTCAGAGTTAGGTTGATGGTTGGACTAGATGATCTCAAAGGTCCCTTCCAACCGAGATAATTCTATGATTCTGTGATTCTATGAATGTCTAAACTCAACCTTCTGACCTTGTGAGTTTTCATTCTATTTAGAGTGCTAATAACAGTAACACAACATTTGTGTACTTTCTTTGCTTTTTGCAGACTTTTAATCATTTACATGCTCCAGGCGGAGTTTGGGCTGAGCGAATACTGCACCTACTTTAACACCAAGTTCTGCTTAACAGTTGACAGTGATGAAACTTGGGTTAGTTTGAGTGCTCCTTGCAGGGCCAGCTGCATTCAGATATATAACAGCAAAAGCAGCAATGGAAATTTTGCTTTGGCACACTGGAAAAAAGGGAAAGCAAGCAAGGCTTTCCTGTAGAATTTGAGCTAACAGAAATACACTACATTTTCCAAAAGCTAAAAGTGAGGGTTAGAGTGTTCTCCCACTCTTCAGCAGAGGAACTGGATGACTTCTAAGGGGGTAACCTTAATCCTTGACTTTCCCTCCCAAGCTGGACACCTCCACCTCATAAGATCACATTACAACTTTATCTCAGACATCTGTAACTATTAAATTGTAAGCAAATATTTGTTAGCCAAAAGAGTAGCTGGTCAGATACAAGTCACAGTCAATTTACTTTTTATTGAGAGTAGCTGAACTAATTAGAGGGGAAAAATGTGCAGGAACCAGGGGGAAACACACGCACACACACATGTATACACACACACAAACATAAATGTGCACTCTGACTCTTACAGCAGGACTGGATGATTGACTGGTCAGGGCAAGAGATCCTGGGATAGACGTAGCTCTTGAAGCAGCTGAACTCCCTACTCTGTAGGTGTGGCAAGAAAAATACTACAGCTGGCTCTGGCCTCTGCCCTTTTGTAGCTTTGGGTTTGCTTGGCCAAGTTGCTGCTGGACGTTTCTGGGGCATGAGAGCTCTCCTCAAAGCATCTGCTTTTGCTGACCGCTTGGCTGAACTTGGCTGAGCCCTCCTGGGCTGAGAGCTGTGTTTTTCCTCACTGGTACAAAAGGTATCACAGGCTGATTTTACCTGGATATTCTAAAATTTTACTCTTTTCTCGTTAATAGCTGGCCAAGGTTTGAGCCGTTTTTTCAATAGCATGAGAAGGAGCATCACTGCTGAATTTCAAGAACTTCTATCTCTGATTAGTTGCATTTTCCATTGTCCTTCCTAGGAAACAGCAACTAGATCATTTTTTCTCTTGTGTACATGCTTTACAAGCCGATAGTGTTAATGTAAAGTGGGGACAAGAAGGTAGGAAAGAAGTTGCATTTCTGTCTCTGGCCTTTGAGCAAAGGGATTTATTTTCTGCTTCTTTCTTCCTGTCTGAAACACACATTTGAGAAAGAAGACAGTCCTATAGCAGCTCTAGCAGTCATGAGTGTGGTGTGTGAAAAACACCCGGATTAAGGGAATAGCTGAGAAAGGCTGAGGAAGGACTAGGGAGGTGAAAGAAGAAGGGGAATGGGAACAGCACTGCTGCAGACAGGGTAGATATGGGGCACACATGTATAGGGAGTTGGGAGAACAGTAGTTTGCTGTAAAGTGAAGAGGAATGAGGCTCTGCCAGCATGGAGAAATATTCCCTTTGTGTATTTGGGACTGCCTGGAATGCTGGTTATTAGCTATACACACCCTGGTGCTGGGTGAAGGAGCATTTAACAGACGAATTATATCCATAATACAACCTTTATGCTTTTTGGTCCAATTTTATGATGTACCTGTATCAAGTAATTGTTGAGTCCGCATGCATGCAAGCACACTGCTCTTTATGGCTCCATCACTGCTGGAGCAGGAAGGGATTCCAGGTCAGCTGAAACAGAGGACTGCACAAATACAAAACAGAGAAAAAGTCCTCCTTTCAGACTTGTGCAGCAGGTATGAAAGCTTGAATGGTGAATAATGTTTTATTTCCAGAACTTCATTAGCTACTCTTGTAATGTTCTATTAAAACCGGATGTACTGTGGACATAGGTCTCTAGAGAGCATCTTGCTTCAGTGAGAACGTAATTGTTTTCTAAATAATTAAATAACATTGTTATTTAGTAACAAGAGAGCCATCATGGAATTGTTCTGTGGTGATACTTTTCCAGTCTTGGATATTCTTCCTCTTCCTCAAAACAATTCCTGTTCCATCTCTTTATAATGTTCCACATCAGTCCTTCACAGCCATCTTGCACGTTTTTATTTTAGGAACTTTTGATTTATTTTAGATTACTTTTGACTAGAAATGCCATATTCTTCATCCTATACTATATCAAGACAGTCTCCATGTTTGTTCTCTTCCTGGTCCCACTAACTTTTCAAATCCAACTATAGAATAATTAAGTTATTGACTTTAAGGTTTGTGTAATCATACTCAGTAAGCACAGGGGTTTGCCTATGAGGTCAGTGTCCAAAATGTCCGTGTTTACTCCCTTCTGCTAACTGGTTTTATATTCCTGACTAATATCTGGTTGCTGCAGTCTATGATTGAGTGAATATACTTTTCTTTATGAATAGCTTGTTGATGTCCTAGGATCCTCGGGGACAAAGGCAGCTGCATACATATAAGGTGATATTAGTATTTTCCATCTTATCAGAAAAAGTCCACAGCTGGGGAGATATTAAAGCAATATTTTCAGCTCTCCACATTCCTAGGAGTTTAAATTGAAAAACCAAATATAAAATTGCTGGCTAAAAATAGCTTCCCCCCCTCGATTCACAGTATTATAAAGAACCTCCTGCGTTACCAGCTTCTTTCAAGGCCATAATGATCTTTAAAGGCCAATTCTAATGATCTTTCTATTCAGGCTAGATATTATTGATTGAAACAGTGGCACTCTTCTGGAGATTTTCTTCAACTGGCAGATAGAGCTCAGTGGTGTAAGTACTTTTGTGGTCTTTGTCCAACATTTTCTATTATATAGTTTCACTTCTGCCATCCCCAAAATTCCTCTTCCTACATAATATATAGACCAGTGAGAAGGGGGCAGCCATACCTACATTTCAACAATATTCCTGAAGCATTTCAGAGAATCATGGAATAGTTGAGAGTTGGAAGGAACCTTAAAGATCATCAAGTTCCAGCCCCCCCTGCCATGGGCAGGGACACCTCCCACTAGAGCAGGTTGCTCAAAGCCCCATCCAGCCTGGCCTTAAACACTTCCAGGGATGGGGCACCTGCAATTTTTCTGGACAACCTGTTTTAGTGTCTCACCTCCCTCACTGAGAAGAATTTCTTCCTAATATCTCATCTACATGTCCACTCTTTTCAGTTTAAAACCATTACCCTTGTTCTATTGCTACACTCCCTGATGAAGAGTCCCTCCCCACCTCTCCTGTCGGCCCCCTTCAGGAACTGGAAAGGTACCTCAAAGCCAAAGCCAAAGCCATGCACTTACCTCAATGGAACTATTAGTAGGTATCAGGATATATCAAGTATCAGAGGATGCTTGAAAGCAGTGAGTCTGTGTGGATTTTAAGACTTCTTATATGTGGTTGTTGCAAAAAAAGAAACTACGAAGGCCAAATCTACAGTCATAACCTTTAGCAAATTGAGAAGGAGGGTGGTTCTGTGAATTCATGAGTTCTGGACTCCACTCTTAACTTTGTCATAGGCTTCTTAGGCTTTTCAGCAAACCATTGGGATTAATTTCCAGATATGGAAAATTGATATAATATTAATTGTATTCTTATTTGTCTACCTGTCCTTTATCTTTGGCAGTTGTAGCAATGATCATTTGCTATTTATTGTACATGGACTATTTGGGAAACAGAGCCTTGGCTCAGTTAGCAAGTCCTTCCATTACATCCAATAATTCTCTTGGCTGGGATTCAATAACTCAGCAGCCATGACATTAATTATTCACAAACATTCTTCATTCACAGATTGTTCTTACTCACTTCAGCAAAAGTAGTTTAATGAAATTTCATCTTGCCTGATAGAGAAAGATAAATCTAAGCCAAACTCACGCTTCTGTTAATATGCTGTAATGAAAAGGTGTTCTGCATTCTCATCCTGGTTTCCAGTGTGGTTCAACACATTTCATTGGTCATTTTACAAAATCACTGTTGGAGGTGTATTGAAATCAGAGGGATTGCATTCAGATCATCAGAATCAATGGGATACTAGAAATTTTTCCGTGGCCTTTAAGCATTACCACATCTGGAAATTAGGGTTTTAATATGTTTTTCAATTTCTTTATTTAAATAATAGTTTATTGGTGTAGAAACATTGTATTTAGGTCTTTGTTGCAGTATAGCATCTTTGTGCTAAAAAGCAGATTCAACCACTTAAGATTAAGCTGCTTTGATGGTTCTTGTTACAGAGTGTAAAAGGTTTTTCCCACAGTGTCTTCTGCTAGAAAAATTCCACAGATCAAAGCATCAACTGACGTTCTGATAAAGATTTTTTTGTGTTCTTGCATTTCTTCAAACCTTGGGAAAAAAAAGCTGGTGTTCTTTTGAGGTGTTGAATTCTTTATCAGTGCATAGAGAGTAACCATATTTGCAAATTTACAGTGTGCTTTCCGAAAAAATTCACAACATTGCTCTCCTTTCCTTAAGCTTTGGGAAGTGAATGTTACTCTTTTTTTAAGAGCACTCCCAAGCCACATGGCTAGTCATCTGTTACTGCCACATGGAGCCAAAGCTGTGAGCATTCCTGGTTCCACCTCCTGCATCTTTTCAGGGTCTGGTAGGTTTTTTTTCCTCCTACTTACAAAACCTGCCATGTGTTGTTGTACAAATGGTAGATTTGGAAATACCTTCTATCACTTTTTAGTGTGTACTCAGGCTTATAATTCTGCATCCTTCTCGCAGGCTGGTGAAACAAAGAAACTGGAGTCAGTAGCCAGTGTGACTGTTAAGCGATATTCTTGACTGCAGCGCTGGGGTCGCACTGGGATTTTGCCTCAAAGTGCTCCCACCCAGTGAGGGTTTCAAAAGGGTTTATATTTACAAAAGATTTGCATGTGCGTAGTTTGTCCATGGAATTATTATCAAAAGCACACCTATTCTAAGAAATCATTATCTTAACCATGCCTTTGATTGCATAATTAAGCTATGTGTTATTTCTGCCAGACCCCCTATCACTAGAATGCCACTGAGTGTCGGTGTATGTTTGGCATGTGCAAACTTTGTGTGCATAGTTGCTGTATCCTAAAATGAAGTCTTTGAAACAAGGAGAGAAGGAGAGGATTTTACTCAACTGTATTTGAAAAAATGCCTACAGGAATCTCTGGTCAATTGATAATATATTATTTCCTTACGAAGTGGTTCCCTGTTACCACTCCTTTTTTGTTACCTTTCATTTTGCACATACGACCCCTGTACCGTTAGCTTCACTGAAGACAGATTGCCTGTTGCTACCAAGGATTTTTCCCAGTTCATACCATCCTTTGGACCTTAATAATATCTTGCAATGAGATACATGAAAAATTAATTTTGTATCAGTTTAACTTGCACAAAGCCAAGCATAGATTTCAAAACTGTTTTATAGTTCCTTGGAGGCAAATATGTGAGCATTTTTTATTTCTGTCAAGTCAGGTTCAGTTACATTATTTTGATGTCATTAAATATCTTTTCTATAGCAGTAGGTTCTGGGTGCCAAGTTATGTTCTAGACGTTTCAATGAGTTCCTGTCTAGCAGCTGGTTCATAGCAGTTTCACAGTTTTGCATTCTTGATATGCAACAAATGTAAAGGAAATGGAGCTGGTTTAACTGTCAACTGAATAAGCTTCTGGTAAGACATTTGTACCGTAGAAATTTTATAATTTAAGAAGGCCAAGAACAGACAAAGAAGGGAAAAAAAGAGATAGCAGTGATAGTAGGCTTGCTGTTACTTCTGATTTTTCCACTGTCTTTTTGAACCCAAGATAAATGATAGATAAGAAATAAAGAACAATACAGACAAACTATGTACAACTTTTTTACTTATAACAATTTAACAATTTTACAATATATGTATTGCATAAAAATATATTTGGTGTGTTTAAGGTACCTATACATTTAAAACTACAATTAACATAAATACCTAGATGTCATTTAGGTGTGCAAGAGATTCTTCAAGATCTGGTTAAAAATAATGCTTCTTTTCTATTCTAGGTGAAATTAAGTTAATCAAAGTCACAAGGCCATTAAGGTCTGCAGCAAACTGCACAGGCAGTATGAATGTATAGCCCTATTAATGTGACATTCCTTTCCTTAAAACGCTGCTGCTAATTAAATGATACAGGGAAACTTGTCAAAACAATGTCTCGGGAAGTGAAAAATGTGATTTGATAGAATTTTGCTGTTTTTTGGGGTTTTTTTAAAGACTGCTTTTTGAATACAGTTTTGAATGCAGGGGAACAGGAAGCAATAAGTATTTAATCCCATTTCGAAAAGTTACTTTCTGATATTTCTGAGAGTAAGTTATTCAAGTACTGGTTAGATGGTTTAACTGTAGAGGACTGTAACATCTCAGAGGATCCCAAAAACAGATTATTATTGACATTTTATTTCTACACATTTCCTTTTGACATCCTAAAATTTATATTAGGGTGTTTCTCAAGAGCATATAATGAAGGAGGTTTCCTCACTTATAAGTTATTTTTTAGAGGCATTACACATAACTAATTCTGATTAAGAAGATAGTGCTGCAGTTAAGGGTTGTGTGACTTTTTGGGGTATTTTTACATTCTATCATTTTCACACTCTTTTCTGATACTTTCAGAAAGTGTTGCTACTTAGATGTGGAGTGTTTGGTAAAGTTGGTATTGGTTGCTTTGGATACTATGGATCATATTCAGACATCAGTTTCTAGAATACCATTTATCCTCTGAGAACAGTTGCTTGTGAGTGGGACAGTGACCTCTATCTGTTGGTATTTTGTGTTCAGTCTGAGGCATGCATTCTCTTTAAGTAAAAATAACTTTCAGGGTTTTTATCCATTATATTTCACTTTGCAAGCTGAAGGTTTTATTCTTATTTTATAATTTTGGAATACTTTTTAATGAAAGGAAATATTGAAACAAACCCATCAGAGAGTGCTACTGTTCATTCCTCTGTGTATGTCTTGTGAATTTTCAATAAGAACTTCTCTGGTAGGGTCACTAAGTCACTCTCTTTCTGTTGCATTATTGGCAGATCTTTCGCCAAGGTTGCAGTCATACCAATAATCAGCGGCTTAAATAATTCTGTCCTAATCCACAGGTTCTTTTTCAAGAATGCATATATTACATGCGAGTATTTTTCTAACATCTTGAACAATCATTAGCTTCTACAATACTATGGATTAGCTTTTACTTGTGGCACAAAGTTAATGTGAGGATATGCTCCTTTCTCAAGTGATTATTCCTCTGTGACTGCCCTGCATATTGAAATCTAAGGAGCTTTGTGTTATATTTTGAAGCTCTGTAACTACCAATAGTGGAATGGTATGTGCCACTAAATTATTTCTTTCTCATCTGGACAGCTGATTATTTTCCTCTATGTTTCACATATGCTAGCAGATATCTTGGTTACCTTACAGTGTCTATCGTGGTACCATATATCAGTGTTTAGACACCCAAGCCCAAGCCCTGCTTGTCCTCAGCAGAACAACTGCTTCTTGCCCTTTTGGAAATAGGCTAAAAAGAACACTTAGTTTTTCTGGTCTATGGCCTTTACAGCTCCAAGGTTTACCTGGATGTTCCAGCAAGCTGTGGCTCCCTTGAAGCTCACACAGCAGCCTTTCGTTCCTTGTCCATCCAGAAGGACTGACTATGCTTTATAACTATGCTTGAGGCAAGGAAAGTTTTAGAGAGAAGAGAAAGCTGTATGTCTTCCATACAGTAAGTTATTAATTGTATTAGATATGTAGTATTTTTTGGAGATTTTTTCCTGAAATGTAGTTTCACCTAGAAAGTCTGTGATTAACTTATATACATATTATTTCTATTACTTCTTTTTATGTCTCTTTTTCACCTTTGTCCTCTCCGTGCTATACTTATTTACTTGTACTGTAGTGACTCCTACAGGATGTACACAGATTCCAGAGCCTCATTTATTAGACATTATACAGAGATCATTGCTCTACAACTTGCAATCAAGAAATAGCAGAAACAGAATCAGAAGGCATAGATT
This sequence comes from Nycticryphes semicollaris, assembly GCA_013400055.1. Lineage (NCBI taxonomy): Eukaryota > Metazoa > Chordata > Aves > Charadriiformes > Rostratulidae > Nycticryphes > Nycticryphes semicollaris. The sequence goes on along the minus strand of VXBJ01004673.1, from coordinate 272,107 downwards.
TTATTCCTATTTCAAAATCCAGAAGTTTCTTACTTTGCTCATCTATGACACACATCACAGGAGGTATGATATATTAAAAATGTATACTTTTTTAGCAGACTGTTCAAGCTGACCATCTTCATTTGGCAGTTAATGTTAGATATCTTTTGCCTTAATAATAGTACTTTCTGTAAGCTTTGAATTTTCTTAAGGATTTCTTAAATGAGAAAGCAAAGATTTTGAAAGAGAGCAGAATTTATCTTTCCTCACAGTAACAAGTTCTAATGTGATTCAAGATGACTGATGTTCATAATTCTAGGGATGATTTTGGTTTCCAGAGCTACATAGTGTTTCTGTAGAAACATTGTGCTTTTGCTTCAGTCCTTTGTGATACTAGGTTTTCTGTAAGACCAAATTGTTTATTTCCCCAGAATGAGGCATTCGGTGTGTTTTACTATGTGTGAATTCATTAATGCAGTCAGTTTTGGAGAACTTAGTTGATTAATTTCATATTAGTTGACATTGCTCTTTTGTCATAGAATCACAGAATCGATTAAGTTGGAAAGGACCTCTTTGGATCATCAAGTCCAATCCCCCTGATCAAGCAGGGTGAGCAAGAGCCAATGGAATCTCATGGTTTTTAATTTGTGCCCATTACCTCTTGTCTGCTCATTGGGCACTCCTGTGAGAAGTCTGGCTGCCTCTTCTTTATTCCCTCCCACCAGGTATTTACACACACTGATGAGCTTTCCCTGAGCCATCTCTTCTCCAGGCTGAACAGCCCCATTTTTCTTAGTCTTCCCTCTGGTCTCAGAGGCCTGGGATTCCTGCAGGCCAGGCTTAGCAGTAAAGACTGAGGCAAAGGCTTTGAGAACCTTGTCCTTTTCCACGTCATTTGTCAACAGTTCTGCCCCATTCAGCAGTGGGCTCATATTTTCCCTGATTTTACTTTTGCTGCTAATGTACTTGTAGAAACCTTTCATGTTGCCCTTCACATCCCTCACCACATTCAGCTCCAGGTTGGCTTTGGCTTTTCTAACCCACCCGTGTTCACCTCTTGTACACTTATGTCTGAGTTCAGTTAGGAGCTCCTTCCTCACCTGTATGGGCTTCCTGCCACCTTTGCTTCATTTCCAACTTGTTGATCTTGAACTTGGAGGTGGTGATCTTTGAATATCAACCAGCTTTACTGGACCCTTATTCTCTCCAGGGCCATACCCAATGGGATATAGCCCATTGCTACATCTTTGTGTTCAATGGCTGCCACATTTTTACTACATTTTGAAGCTTTTGGTTATAATTCACAGAGTATCAGGGATCGGAAGGGACCTTGAAAGACTTATTGTCTTCTATTTCTGATGAAGAAATTCTATGTGTAAAAAGACTGACTAATACAATGATTAGAGGATTTTAGAAGTATTTTAAAATGATCACATTTTATTTAATATAGCTATTATTTTCCTCTGACTTTACATATCACATTGAAGAAGAATGGAGAAACTGGAGAAAGCAATAGGAAACCCAAAGTGCAGAGCTGTATTTAAGCTGGAATCTGGCTTTACCAGAGTGTGTGTCTGTCATGTCCCATTCCTATGTGCCATATGTCTTTTAGGAATCAGAGAACCAAATGCTCCCATTACTGGTGGGAGATATTTCTTGCATTTGCTAACCTTGTGGTTAGCAAANCAAGCTGTGGCTCCCTTGAAGCTCACACAGCAGCCTTTCGTTCCTTGTCCATCCAGAAGGACTGACTATGCTTTATAACTATGCTTGAGGCAAGGAAAGTTTTAGAGAGAAGAGAAAGCTGTATGTCTTCCATACAGTAAGTTATTAATTGTATTAGATATGTAGTATTTTTTGGAGATTTTTTCCTGAAATGTAGTTTCACCTAGAAAGTCTGTGATTAACTTATATACATATTATTTCTATTACTTCTTTTTATGTCTCTTTTTCACCTTTGTCCTCTCCGTGCTATACTTATTTACTTGTACTGTAGTGACTCCTACAGGATGTACACAGATTCCAGAGCCTCATTTATTAGACATTATACAGAGATCATTGCTCTACAACTTGCAATCAAGAAATAGCAGAAACAGAATCAGAAGGCATAGATTTTATTCCTATTTCAAAATTCAGAAGTTTCTTACTTTGCTCATCTATGACACACATCACAGGAGGTATGATATATTAAAAATGTATACTTTTTTAGCAGACTGTTCAAGCTGACCATCTTCATTTGGCAGTTAATGTTAGATATCTTTTGCCTTAATAATAGTACTTTCTGTAAGCTTTGAATTTTCTTAAGGATTTCTTAAATGAGAAAGCAAAGATTTTGAAAGAGAGCAGAATTTATCTTTCCTCACAGTAACAAGTTCTAATGTGATTCAAGATGACTGATGTTCATAATTCTAGGGATGATTTTGGTTTCCAGAGCTACATAGTGTTTCTGTAGAAACATTGTGCTTTTGCTTCAGTCCTTTGTGATACTAGGTTTTCTGTAAGACCAAATTGTTTATTTCCCCAGAATGAGGCATTCGGTGTGTTTTACTATGTGTGAATTCATTAATGCAGTCAGTTTTGGAGAACTTAGTTGATTAATTTCATATTAGTTGACATTGCTCTTTTGTCATAGAATCACAGAATCGATTAAGTTGGAAAGGACCTCTTTAGATCATCAAGTCCAATCCCCCTGATCAAGCAGGGTGAGCAAGAGCCAATGGAATCTCATGGTTTTTAATTTGTGCCCATTACCTCTTGTCTGCTCATTGGGCACTCCTGTGAGAAGTCTGGCTGCCTCTTCTTTATTCCCTCCCACCAGGTATTTACACACACTGATGAGCTTTCCCTGAGCCATCTCTTCTCCAGGCTGAACAGCCCCATTTTTCTTAGTCTTCCCTCTGGTCTCAGAGGCCTGGGATTCCTGCAGGCCAGGCTTAGCAGTAAAGACTGAGGCAAAGGCTTTGAGAACCTTGTCCTTTTCCACGTCATTTGTCAACAGTTCTGCCCCATTCAGCAGTGGGCTCATATTTTCCCTGATTTTACTTTTGCTGCTAATGTACTTGTAGAAACCTTTCATGTTGCCCTTCACATCCCTCACCACATTCAGCTCCAGGTTGGCTTTGGCTTTTCTAACCCACCCGTGTTCACCTCTTGTACACTTATGTCTGAGTTCAGTTAGGAGCTCCTTCCTTACCTGTATGGGCTTCCTGCCACCTTTGCTTCATTTCCAACTTGTTGATCTTGAACTTGGAGGTGGTGATCTTTGAATATCAACCAGCTTTACTGGACCCTTATTCTCTCCAGGGCCATACCCAATGGGATATAGCCCATTGCTACATCTTTGTGTTCAATGGCTGCCACATTTTTACTACATTTTGAAGCTTTTGGTTATAATTCACAGAGTATCAGGGATCGGAAGGGACCTTGAAAGACTTATTGTCTTCTATTTCTGATGAAGAAATTCTATGTGTAAAAAGACTGACTAATACAATGATTAGAGGATTTTAGAAGTATTTTAAAACGATCACATTTTATTTAATATAGCTATTATTTTCCTCTGACTTTACATATCACATTGAAGAAGAATGGAGAAACTGGAGAAAGCAATAGGAAACCCAAAGTGCAGAGCTGTATTTAAGCTGGAATCTGGCTTTACCAGAGTGTGTGTCTGTCATGTCCCATTCCTATGTGCCATATGTCTTTTAGGAATCAGAGAACCAAATGCTCCCATTACTGGTGGGAGATATTTCTTGCATTTGCTAACCTTGTGGTTAGCAAATTTTAAAAAATCTGATCTTGCCCTTCCTAGGTCTAGAGGATCTCTGGTAGGGTGTACTTTCTATCACTTTTATTGGAGCCATGTTTTTATTGTTCAAGCTATCATGTGTAGAAGAATTCAAGATTAATGAAACCAGAGGGAAAAAAATAGAGCTGGATTTTGTGGACTGGTGAGAAGAAAACATGCTCTGATAAGAGGAAAGGAGTCTTGCATCCTGATACTTGTTGCCTGTCTTCATATATTTTATATGACTTAATGACTTCCAAAAACCTTCTTATCATCAGATGACAGAGCCTGGCCTATAAGTATACCCACAGACAGACGAGGCAGTCTAATGGTGCAGTGCAATCTAAATAGGTGGGTTAGATAAAGGCTTGAAAGAATACAACAGCTAATTAGTATCGTGGTTACCTGGTGCCTGCTGGTTTTATCTCCTGTTTCATCCACTTTTGTATACATTTTTTTCCTAAAAAGGCTGTTTGGATTTCTTCATGTGACTTGGGGAAGGTGGAAAAATGATAGGTAAAATGTGTTTGAATGTGTGGGGAATATTTCTTCATTACAAGTCATTAGTCTCTCTAGTCTATATTGCCACCCAGCTGTGATCAAAGTAACTAAGATATTACAGGGCTTGAATATTTTGCTTTTGCTTCTGTTCAAGAAACATATTACAGGGTATGCTTTATTTGCAGGAGGAAAGAGTATGAACAGACGACAACCCGAAGGATGGAAATTGCATTTGTAGCATTAGTAATCACCATCTGAACTTGTAAAGAAAGAATTCCTTCAAAGGACCCAGGGGCTGCGAGGATCCTTCTCCTGTAGGGTGTTATACTTGAACAAGACAGCTGTCTTTTGCTGCCTATGATACCTCCTCTTTTCTCTCTTTCCTTTGACACATCTAAGCTCAAGCCTGTAACTTTAGTGTGTATTTACATTTTAGTTTCACTGAGTCCTAAAGGCATCAAAATATCCAAGTGCTTTGTTCAGGGTGATGTATAGTGGGCCAAACTGTGTATCGGTACATCTGATTCTGTGTTCAGCACCAAAGTAGGACTGGGAGGTAAAAAATGAACATATGTATGTGATGAAATGCATACTAATCGCTATACAAATAACAATATTGTAAAACTTGCATCCAGTGTCCAGGTTTATGAACATACAGGCTTAGAGGGTACGGAGACAAAAATCCTTACCCATATTTGATGAGTAGAACACAAAGTAAAAAATATGCACCCATGTTTTACTTACAGTTTTTTCTTTCAGTTTTTTTTAGTTTTGTTGTGGCTACAGAGACAAAATAAGAATTTGCTGTAGATTTGTCTTGCCACACAGGTATGTAAAATGTAGTACCTATGTAAAGGCAGCCATATTACCAAAATGTATTTGCTGCCTTGCTAGCTGCATTATTTTATCATGTGTTGAACCAACTATCTTGTATTATAATAAGTTTAAAAATAATGATTTCTTTGTGACATCAAATTCCATGAATACAAACTCCAGTGTTAGTGGCTGTTTTGCACAGCCTCTTTCAGATCACCTGTACTCTCCAATCAAGTGCTTTTTTCTATTTCAATCTCTCTTCAGAATTTATTCCCACTTCATGTTAAGTTTGTTGTATGACAAGCTGATTTCCTTTTCCAAATTAACTGTGTATTGACTCTGAGACCAGCAGCTCTTGGGTTGTGATATGCCAGGATCTCCAGCACAGGAAAATGAGTCACACTGGTTCAGAATGTGTCCAATGTAATCTAAAGGGTAATTCATCAAGGAGCTGCAAGGTTTGAAAGTGGGTGCAAATGGTAACAATGAGTTGAGTTTTTCCAGAGGAACATTGACTCTTTTTATTTACATTTGTGGCAATTTCATATGAAAAATCACTTAGGTGTTGCGAGAAATATGTGCAGATAGATCTAGATCACATGATTTTGCTTCTTCCTTGAGTTTAATTTCTTAAAAGCAAAATCTAAGTTTATAATTAACAAAGGATTTAAACTAACATTTCTGTTTCTGGTGATCTGCTTTTCAATGTAAACCTGAGAGCATTGTGTCCTCAGGAGGCTGAACTCACCTGTGTCAAGGACTACTCTGAAAGTACAGTGAAAGTCAGAGAAGTGGTCAAACCAGAGTGGTTACAGTTGTGTGAATTCAGAAGTACAACGTATAGGAACTGTGCTGAGTGTTTCATAGCACTTTCTGGACACGAAACATTGAGAGTTATTTGACTTGTACTTCTGTGAGCGCTGCACAGCAAGAGGCATTCCATTCCTTTACTGCCAGTGATAAACGAGTTGAATTATTTGGACTGAAGACATCAGAAACAGAAAGAACTTGGCATGATTATCAAATCAATCTGCAGCAAGTTTTAGGGCAAATAACAGTATGGTCTTTCAAATAGGCCAAAGAAAACAGCTTGCATTAGAGGAACAAAGGAGATGATAAAAGGTGCACCTGTACAGTGCCATTTGAGGTTTCTTTTGGGAATATTACTGCCCTTCAGACATTATGACCATGCTTACAATGCAGAGATGAATTGTGAATGCACCAGAGAGCACATGATACTGGATATGGAAATAAATGGAAATTCCTGAAAAGAAGCCAGTGAAGTTCTATTTCAGCAGGGACTTCTAGGGATTCAAGGGTTTGTTCATGCCCTTAAGGAGATCACAGAATCCAAATATGAAACTAGTTATGAAGAACTGGGAATATATGGATATCTGGTAATTAAATCACAATATAGGATAGGAGGAGTCTACAAATGTGTTTAAGGCTCTGTGTCTGCTATAAGCCCTCCAGGATGCAGAAGATAAAGAGGATTCACACTCTTCCTTCATCCAGGATGCACTGCCTTTTCCAGATTGGCTTGTTCATATTTTGGAGGACAGAGCATCTTTTTTGTAATTGCATATACTGAGTAGCTCACCTGCCTACCACCAGAATTGGAATCATAGAATCATAGAATGGTTAGAGTTGGAAGGGACCTTAAAGTTCCAACCCCCCCGCCATGGGCAGGGACACCTCCCGCTAGACCAGGTTTCTCGAAGCCCCATCCAGACTGGCCTTGAACACTTCCAGGGATGGGGCAGACACAGCTTCTCTGGGCAACCTGTTCCAGTGCCTCACCACCCTCACAGGAAACAATTTCTTTCTAGTATCTAACCTGAATCTCTCCTAATTTAAAGCCATTACCCCTTGTCCTGTCACTACACTTCCTAA
>VXBJ01004673.1:154614-265037 GCA_013400055.1 Nycticryphes semicollaris | reverse complement strand
TGTTGCTTTGCCCTTGTCCACCAAGTCTGTGGCAGTATGGTAAAAGGCCACCAAATTTGCCAGGTACAATTTGCCCTTAGTGAAGGCATGTTGGCTGTCTCCAATCACTTTCTTGTTTTCCATGTGCCTTAGCAGAGACTCCAGGAGGATCTGCTCCATGATCTTGCAAGGGTGAGACTGACCAGCCTGTAGTTCCATGGGTCTTATTTTTTTCCTTTTTTGATTATTGGGGTTATGTTCTCCTTTTTCCAGTCAGTGGGAACTTTGTCAGATTGCCATGATTTCTCAAATATGATGGAAAGTGGCTTAGCAACTTCATCCACCATCTCCCTCAGGACCTCTGCATGGATTTCATAAGGACCCATGGACTTATGCACCTTCAGGTTCCTTGGGTGGTCTCAAACCTGACCTTCTCCTACTGTGGGCAGTTCTTCATTCTCAGAGTCCCTGGTTTTGCCTTCCGTGACTTGGGCAGTGTGATTTGAGCCCTTGCCAGTGAAGACTGAGGCAAGAAAGTCATTCAGTAGCTCAGCCTTGTCCATACCCTGGGTGGCCAGGTCTCCTGTTTCCATCCGGAGAGGGGCCACAGCTTCCCTAGCCTTGCCTTTGTCCCTGACATATCTATAGAAATTTTTCTTACTGTCTTTGATATCCCTGGCTAGATTCAGTTCTGTCTGGGCTTTCACTTGCTTGGTCTGGTTCCTGGTCATTCATTTTCTCTATATTCTGCCCAGTCTACCCATCCTTGCTTCTACCCTCTATAGGCCTCCTTTTTAGTTTTGAACTTGTCCAGCAGTTCCTTTGTCATCCACGCAGGCCTTCTGGCTATTTTGCCTGACTCCTTTTTTGGGATGCACCTCTCATGAGCTTGGAGGAAGTGATCCTTGAATATTAACCAGCTTTCTTGGGCCCCTCTCCCCTCCAGTTCTTTTTCCCATGCTACCCTGCCAATCAGGTCTCTCAGGAGTCCAAAGTCCACTCTCCTGAAGTCCAGAGTAGCGAGCTTGCTGCACACCCTCCTCGCTGCCCTAAGAATCTTGAATTCTACTATTTCATGATTGCTGCAGCCTAGGCTACCCTTGAGTTTGACATTCCCCACCAACCCCTCCTTGTTGGTAAGGACAAGATCTGGCACAGCTCCTTTCTTCGTTGGCTCCTCAATCATTTGAAGAAGAAAGTTATCATCAACACATTCCAAGAACTTCCTGGATTTCTTGTGCCCTGCTCTGTTGTCCCTCCAATGGATATTGGGGTGGCTGAAGTCACACATGAGGACCAGGGATTGCGAGCGTGATGCTGCTCCTATCTGTCTATAGAGGGCCTCATCCTCCCTGTCACTCTGATCTGGTGGTCTGTAGCAGAGCCCTACAATGAGTTACATTCATTGTCTCTGTTTTCCCTTCTGTAATTAATTTGGCATATAATATTTCCTATGAGTAGTTTGTATTTTCTCTCATTTATTTGTCATATCAATTTATTTGTAATATCACTGAGCTCAGTATATGCAATTACAATTGTTTTTTTGAGAACAGGTTCAATTTTTTGCTGTCTGTTGCTGGAGCACCTAACAAGATGAAGCTGAGGCACCGCAGCATTCCTCCAGTAAAACTAATAAGTAATAATAGTAATAGAAGGACTGGTTTGTTTAATACATTTTGAAAGGAACTGATATAGCTGACTTAGAGTGGAGTGAATGCTGCCGGACATTTTCCAGGGAGACATCAATCATATTGTCTTCCTAGAAAAAGTAAGCAAAATATGAGAAAAAAAGAACTACAGGCTACTTAGTGCCCTTGGGGCAGGGAGAATATATAGCTCCTACTGTGAAAAGATGCAAGAGACAGAGTGCACAGAGATGTTAAATGGCTGTTAGATGTTAGAGGCTGTCACAACAATGAACTGTTCTGGGCACCTCAATATCATAAAGAGATGGTGAAGAATTCAGAAAGGAAATAATAAACACCATTATGTGCTTAAAGATACACTTTTTTTGAAAAATATCACAGAGCTAACTCACTTCTCTTGTTTGATTTGTTATGTTTTCTTTGCAAAGTAATATGTGGATCCAATTTAGTAATAATGCTTCTCTGTCGAAAACTTTTCAGTGGAGCAAGTTTAAGACATTTGAGATCTATTTGCTTAACTACCTTAAGTGGACCTCTGAGAAGCAGTGCAGAAATGCCCAGGTGAGCACTCAATGAAAGCTGATCTAATAGCATAACTTTAGACAACTACTTTGCATGTAAATTGATGTCAGAAGAGGGAAAGCAGAGGAGGACAAAACCTACTGCATGTATTCTGCTAGGTGGACAAAAAGCATTTGTTTGAGGAACCAGGGTCTGTTCCTATCTGCTGTAGATGTCCTTTCATCTGCAGTTATCTGAAGGGCTTAATACATAGGATGAAATGTAATGGTTAAGTGTTAGCAAGACACATGAGGCAGCGAGATGATCGGAGACAGCCAGCAGGGTTTCACCAAGGGAGAGTTCATGCCTGACCAACCTAGTGGCCTTCGGTGACTGAGTGATTACATCAGTGGACAAGTGACGAGCTATGGATGTTGTTTATTTGGACTTCTGTAAGGCCTTTGGCATGGTCACCCACAACATCCTTCTTTGAAAATCAGAGAGATATGGAATTGATGGGTGGACTAGTCAATGGATAAGGAATTGGCTGAGTGGTCGCAGCCACAGAGTAGTGGTCAACAGTTCAATGTCCATAGAGGTTGGTGACAAGTGGTATCCCTCAGGGATCTGTGTTGGGATCAGTACTATTTAATATCTTCATCAATGACAGACTGTGGGTTTGAATGCAGCCTTGGCAAGTTTGCTGATGACACCAAGCTGAGTGGTACAGTTGACACACCTGAGGGATAGGATGCCATCCAGAGGGACCTGGACAAGCTTGAGAAGTGAGCCTGTGTGAACCTCATGAGGTTCAATGAGGCAAGCTGCAGGGTACTGCATCTGGGTCAGGGCAACCCCTGGTACCAGTACTGGCTGTGGGATGATGGGATTGAGGGCAGCCCTGAGGGGAAGGACTTGTGGAGGTTGGTGGACAAGAAGCTCACCATGAGCTGGCAATATGCGTTGGCAGCCCCGAAGGTCAATTGTATTCTGGGCTGCATCAAAAGAATAGTGGCCAGCAGGTCATGGGAGGTGATTTTGCCCTTCTACTCTGCTCTGGTGAGACCCCAGATGTGGACATATGTGGACACAGTATTCCACTGTGTCCAGCTCTGGAGCCCCCAGCACAAGAAGGGCATGGACCTGTTCGAGAGTGTCCAGAGGAGCACCACAAAAATAATCAGAGGGCTGGAGCACCTCTTCTATGAGGACAGGCTGAGAAAGTTGAGTTTGTTGAGCCTGGAGAAAAGGCGGCTCTTGGGAGACCTTATTGCGGCCTTTCAGTGCTTAAAGGGGGCCTACAGGAAAGATGGGGACAAACTTTATAGCAGGGCCTGTTGCAATAGGACAAGGGGTAATGGTTTTAAACTAAAAGAGGGAGATGTAGACTAGATAAAAGGAAGACATTTTTTTACGATGAGGGTGGTGAAACACTGGCACAGGTTGCCCAGAGAGATGGCAGATGCCCCATCCCTGGAAACATTCAAGGTCAGGCTGGATGAGGCTTTGAGCAATTTTATCTGGTTGAAGGAGTCCCCGCCTGTTGCAGGGGCATTGGACTAGATGACCTTGAAAGGTTCCTTTGAACCCAAACTATTCTATGTTTCTATGATGAGACAGGGGACAGGACATGAATCTGAAAAACCTCAGATATAGTTTATAATATGTATCTTAAATTACCAGCAAAAATGTTAATAACGGTATCTCCTTTAGTGAAATGTTGGTCAAAGAGTTGGTATTAAGAGTTTTAAAACTCTTGAAGAGACAAAAAGGTAGTGAAGTCAGCTAAACGTAAACTTAGCAAAGACTGATTCACAGTGATTCAGCAAGATGAAACTGTGGCTGAAAACTGTTTCATTTCTATAACCCTATTTGACAGCAACCCTGAAAACTGTTCTGAGAGAACTATTTTGTACTCTGTCATTCAGAAAGCTTTGTATGTCTAGATTGACGGTGTAACATCCCGGCTAGGAACTGAGCACATTAATAAAAATATTCAACATGGTGTTTTATCCTTAGTGTGGAATCTAATGAGACAGCCGAACAAGTCAGACTTGCAGATCACTGTCTCTCAAAAGACTCTTTGCTGTAATGAGTTTTCTATTCAACCTGTAGATAATCCATTGTTATTTTTCCAAATATATGCAGGTGGACAGCAATTGAATAAGTTTAAAATCCTTTCTAGTCCTTAATTTTAATTAAGGTATCAGATACCTCATTTAATTAAGTAATTGCATTATTGAAAGATGGTATTAGCACAACGAGGTTTCTGTATTGTTACCTTGTCAGATAGGGATCCATCCTATTATGGTACAGCACAAATAATTTCATCTCCACATGCAGTTTAGAAAGCAAAATGTTTTGCAGGTGACCTTTTAGCGCTTCTACTGAACCTGGTTCTCCCTAGTGAGGGATTCCACTTTCAGGTTCAGTAAATTGGATGCTCTGGAAGCTTGATCTGATCGGACACTATTATGAAACACCAAATTTGTGTATTGAAATTGAGACAAAGGGCAAATGACTACAGAAATGGAAATGCCACGCTTGATGGACCAGATTCTCATTTTTTTTTCCATCAGTTATTGCAATGTAGTGGAATTACTTCAGCACAATTTTGCCATAAATAAACAGCCATGACATTATCATGGTTAGATGGGAAAAGCTATCCAGTGACTAGAAAAGAAGAATTATTTAATCTGCTGTAATGATAGCCACTTATTTTCTTCATGTTCTCAAGAAAATGACTTGGCTTTGTCATTCTGTTTTCTGTTGGTTTAAACAGGTCACACTCATCCTTTGCTAACTTGTTGGACTGTTGAAGTTTTTCAAGCACTTTTGATACCTCCAGGTAAAAGAAAATAAATGTAACTACACATTTTTTCTAGGTTGTATTGAAAAGAGAAGTTGCAATTGGTAGAAGTTTATAATTTTGGTGGTTGGTATAACCCCTTTACATCAAAGTCTTGTAATGCAATTGGCTATGTCAAGCTTAACGATTGAGCGTATGTCTTAATAGCTTAGAAGGGGACTGGATTAGTGTGTTTCAAAAAGAGAGTGATTAATTTTTTTTTTAATTGAACAGGAGTGATGGGATAATTTCTCTAGGATGTGGGAAATTGTGTGTTATGGATTCATTATGATAAAATGTACACTTGAAAGGTATGGGAAAAGCAGCTTTAAGTCACCACTTTCCACATTTCTGTCTTCTTGATCTTTTCACTTTCCACAAGTCAAAGAATCTAGCTAATTATGCATGTTTATGCTTGAATACCTTAGTCTTTTGTTCTGTTACCAAGAATATAAAGACTAGACTATATACAGATGCCCTTTTTCCCAAACACACATTGAGCACTGGGGATTGTGAGAGACAGGTCAAAGAGCTATTATAAAACCATATCCAATTGCATTTGCTAATACCTAACCTAAACTAACTTTACTCTGCTCTGGTGAGACCTCACCTGGAGTACTGTGTGTGCAGGTCTGGAGCCTTCAGTATAGGAAGGATGTGGACCTGAGGGAGCGGGTCCAGAGGAGGGCCACAAAGATGATCAGGGGGTTGGAGCACTTCTCCTACAAGGACAGGCTGAGGGAGCTGGGGTTGTTCAGGCTGGAGAAGAGGAGGATCCAGGAAGACCTAATAGCAGCCTTCCAGTACTTGAAAGGGGCCTACAGGAAGGCTGGAGAGGGTCTGTTACAAAGGCCTGCAGTGACAGGACAAGGGGCAATGGCTTCAAGATGGAGAAAAGCAGATTTAGACTGGATATTAGGAATGGATTCTTTACTCTGAGGGTGGTGGTCCACTGGAACAGGTTGCCCAGGGAGGTGGTTGAGGCCCCTTCCCTGGAGATATTCAAGGTGAGGCTCAACAAGGCCCTGGGCAACCTGGTCTAGTTGGGGGTGTCCCTGCTGACTGCGGGGAGGTTGGACTAGATGACCCTGGAGGTCCATTCTGGTCTGGACCATTCTATGATTCTATAAATGATCCTTCCTGCAGCTTAATCCTGTGACTTCTCATCTTGTCCCTCACAGGAATGCAGAGCGAATTAGTCCTTTCCCCTTTATGGCAATGTTTTATATAAAATCATTCAAACATGCTCTCTTTTCTTTCAACTTCTTATAGCATTTTTGAATCTCTTACCGTTGGTTCTGCTCTCTTTTTGAGTGATTCTGCTAAACTGACTCCTTCTGGGGACTGCCTGGGGTTCCAGTATTTTTTGAGACCAGGAGAGGGAGAAAAGGTCTACCAACAACGTAAGAAAAATTGCACCACAAACCAAATTTTACTTTCAACCCCAAAATTACATTGATTAACATAGCATAAATGAGAATATAATCATATAATGATATAATGAGAATATAATAGCAAGCATAGCCTTTCTGTATCCTTAACAGTAGTTCAGCACTGCTAAATCCTAATAGTTCCAATAACTATGGTTTGGGATAAAACACCCTCCAGATTTAATTGATCCTTTTATTAGCTGTTTGGGTTTTGTCCCTTCACATGCAGCTTTCTCTTCAGCTCTAGGGATTAGAAACTTAATTTGGCTTTCAATGAAGCCTGGAATTACTACATTTTTACTGTATTCAAAAAATCTGGAACTACAAGAAAAGCACTATCACAAAAATTATGATTAAATTTAGAAAATTGGTGGCATTAGTAATTTTCCTAAAGATTATAAATCTGACAGCCACTGATTTGTTAAATAAGTCTATTTGTATATAATTGTTGGTAATCTAAAAAAACATTTTAAACTCAACTAAAAATAGCTTTCTGTCATACAGTTTCAGACAACAACAATTTCTTTGTCTTTTCTGCTTCATTCAGAATGTTGAAAATATAAGGTACATTTTAAACCAAATTTCCTACATGCTTTCAGGCTGCTGTGTTTCAAGTTGAAGTAGCCTATATATAAAATGCAGAAAATAAAAGATAAAACATAAAGGTTGTTTATATCTGTATGCAGATTCACCTGCATTTGCAGTTTCACACATCAGAAATATGTTTATAACCTCCATAGGGTAGTTTTCCAACTGATGAAGATATAAAGCAATGAAGGATGATCGAGATTGTTTTTTCTAGTATTTTCTATTTACTCTCTGTTACATATATCTTTATGATTCTGACAGACTTGTTCCAAAGTCTATTAAAATAAGTAGCAGACTTCAACAAGCTTTGGATCTGTCCTTAAATAACTAATAACATTGATGATGTATTTTCACTTGAAAGCATAAAGTTGGCATAGTATTTTTTGTGTTTCATATAGGCAAAGCAGTTGAGTGAGAATTGCAGTTTGTCTAAGCCAGCTCAATTTTAATAGAAAAATTAGTATTTGTGACTTATAGCTTCTCCAACGCTGGTGCATTTCTGTTGCTCAGCACTGGCCAAAATCTGTCTTGGTTTACGATCTACAAATTCTCAGTAAAATACTGAGATTTTACTGTGTTTATGTCAAGGTAGAATTTGGCCCAATATCCTACAATTTATTTATGTGTATTCTCAAAGACCAGTTTCCATTCATGCATGGAAATCCACTTATGAATTTTTTAGAAAACAGTGATAATTTGCTAACAATTGGACAATAATGTTTCATTTTACTTACCTTCTAGGCTCTAAAGCACAAACCTTAGAGTATCAATAATTCCCATAATATACAGACTATAAAAAGCTCTCATCTAAGGAGTGTTGTCCTCTGTTGCAGAGTATTTGTTGTAGAGGCAGTAGTACTAACTTCACAAATGTTTGTTTTCAATATATAGAAGGCAAAAGCACATTTGAAATCAGTGGAATTATATGTGTATAGTCCTTTATGAAAATCCTGTTAAGTACCCTAGACAAAATTTTGCACATCTAAAACCCCTGAAAATCTTACAGCACGGCATCAAACAAATGTAAAAACTCTAGTGAGATGTGAGATGCCTACTGAGATGCACAGTAACATCTGTTAGTGCAAGAGGTTTAGTTCACAGCTTGCTGAAAAAGCAAATTCTACAACCATGAAAAATAGCTTTGAGAACTGGGATGAGAAGTTAATACCCCAGAAATTTTAATGGAGCCCAAATTCCTCAATAGTTAACTGCAGATACACTCTGGGGATCTGGAGGGCTGCTGATGCGCAACAACCTGCTTGGCTGTGTGTGAGTCAGAGCTCTGGAGTTGGAGATCCAACAAGCTTTCTTCTTTGGGACAGGATGAAGCTCTTAAGAACCTGAACATAGAGTTAATTACTCAAGTGCATGCTCTTTCATTAGTCAGCCCACAGTTTTCTGAAGAAGCAGTGAATTTAGCTGTCATGTTTAATCCACTGTAGCCACAGAGGTAAAAAGCTGGGGAATCTGAAGTTTTTCCAGGTCTCTTGGTGGCTGCTGCTGAAGCAGGCAAGCTGGCAGGAGACCAGGAGAGTATCCATCAAAAAAGTAATGTGAATGAAAAACTCCTGTACAACAATTTGTTACACAGAATTTCTGACCAAATCAGGTGTCATTTACTTATTCTTGCTATGAATGAAAAGCACAATCAAAACCAGTCTACCTGTACTGATGTATAAAATTGTTAGGTACTAGAAATTCAGTTGTTCCAATTTGGTCATGAAAGAGAAGAAAGACTACACAGAAATGCATTTCTGGTTCATCTCATCTTGCTGTCTAACGATAATGAAGAAAATAATCTGCTGCTGCTCTCCAAGCACACGGTGTGGTAATTCTGAAAGCTGAAATGGAAGAACAGGAGAAACCAAGACTCTCCTAAGTAAATTTCTTCAAGGCGTTTGGTAGCATTTCAAGCTGCTTGAACTATTTTCATGGTGTTCAGTCTGTAGTTGAAATTACTTGCATTTATGTTTAAACACTCCGAAAAGACCAGGCATCAGTAAAAGTTTCTTGGTAATATATGATAGTGCAATCCACTGGTGGATGGAAGCTGCGGCAAGGAGCTTGTGAAAATAATTGGGGCAAGCAGATGAATGAATCATTTAATCTGAGCAAGCCATGCTAATTCCTAACCTTAATGTTTAGAAAACCCTTGGGATTGATACTAAATTTTGGCACATATCACAAAAAATATCTTCTATGCTCACTTAAGAGGTGACTTATCTTTGACATCTATTTTTAAGAAGGGAGGAATTGCCCTTCATTCTCCCTGGGGCCATAAGAGACACATGTTTATAATAGATTGGCAAGGTTAGGTACAATTCATCCTATCTCTAAGAAAGAGCAACTTAAAAACAAGATTGCAGTTGCTTTTAATTCATCAGGTTCTGAATATATTTCATTACTGGTTTTTAAACGAGTAGTTTATCTGTTTTCTCTAAACTGAACATATATATAAAATCAATTCTTTTAAAATCACTTTTAAATTGAAGTGCAAGCAACAAATTATTAGAAAAGGTCTTTTCGTGTTTGTACTCTAAAGCTATGTATTGATCTTCATTTCTGCAGTGTGGACAAAGGTGTTAAATGAATGTCACGTCATGTATGACAAGTTGAACCAGCAGATGTTAAGCATTGCTCCAGTTACCAAAGAAACATGCAGATGTTGGTGAGTAACCAGTATCCAGGTTTGTTTCTGAAAAGAACTGTCCATCAGAGAGCTCTGATAGTATCAGGAAATAATGTCTGAAGTTTGTGACACTGCTACATTTCCATCTGTCCCCAAAACTGATGGTGGCACTTGTGTCTATCCATGTGCCATTTCGTAATGAGCTGAAGTTTAGAACCATAAATCATTCTGTTGCCGCAGTAGTGACAGGTGCAGGATAACAGATGCAGTCTCCAATACACTAAGAGAGTGCTGTGATTTATTTGCGTTAAGGCGGTCTGGGGTTAGCAATCTGCTTGAAACTGGATAACCATATGGTGCATGGCTGCTAGATGAGAATATTTGCCTGTAATAATGGACTCTATTAAAATGCAAGCTCCAATATTTAGCCTTGGAAAGTGTCTCTTGACACCTGTGTCAGCTCCTTGAGATGCCTGTAGACTACATTTTGTGAGCTAAAGTGCAGAATGTCACTGATCTTGTGACAGCAAACTTGGCATCTGGGTGCAAATGTCCAATAGACTAAAATGCTTAAACGTGCATATTTTCCCACTGGTCTCTAAGTTAAGCATGTATCCAACACCCTGACTGAAGGAGGGTCTACAGAAAGAAGTTTTCTTAGTTTTTAGTAAAGTCAATGACTCTGAATGTATGAGCAAAGGCAGGACAGCTCTGTGGTTAGGAGTATAGAGATAAAAATTACCAGAAGTGAGGTGCACACAAAAACGTCAGAGAGATCGATGAGTTCAGGTCAGGAGGCGAGTGTCATCTCCATTACAGATTTCTCTGTAAAGAGACCTGAGAATACAGGAAGCAATTGGTCTAATAACAGTGCTCACAACAGAGATCTCAAGCCAGGGAAAGCATGAAAATGCAGTGATGTTATTTAAGGATAGTTAAAAGTGGTATTTATGTAACTGCAGGCCCATTATTCTGTTCTCAAAAGCATGTGAAGTTTGAGAACATATTGTCAGGGAACAGCCAGGGCTGGCAGTTCCAGTGGAGCTGGAAGGGGTGGGTGGAAGCCTCAGGCAAGGCTGGTCAGGGCAATTAAGGCCTATTAGTGCCCTGAGGGCCCTGACACATATTTTGATGGAAAAAGAAACCGGAGACAGTGAAAAAATGGAGGATGAGATAAATTGCAGCTTGGGTTTACTGAATGTGAATTGCATTTCAATAGCCCGACATCCTTCTTTGCTAACTCATTTTCTAGACAAAAGAAATGCCATCGATGTCATCTGTCTGGCCTACCACACCATATGGGAAATGGGAGAAAATGCAAATTAGCAGAAGAAATTTCAGGTGAATAAGGAATTAGTTAGAGGAGAGACAGCAGTAGGTGCTTTTGAAGGGGAATGTACTGAGTGGAGGAAAGGCAGGAGTGGAGTTCCTCGGAGGGTAGCTTAGTGACTGATTTCTTAAATATTTTCACATCATTTTAACGTGGAAACTGCTGACAAAACTTGCTTAAGACATTGTATTATGGGAAGTGGACCTACTTTCTAGATGGGTAAAATGTGTGAAATAAGTCACTCCTAATAATTGTCTGGGAATCAGGATTGTTTAATTTGCACTGGTTATATAAAAGAACGATAGCAGAACTTGACTGGGCACCTCTCTACACAGCTTCCCCCCTCTGCTGTCACCAAGTTCCCAGATTTGGTGATGTCGTGGTTTAGGCCAACTTGGCCTATGATGGCCACAGATGCCCTTCCCCCACTGTCTCGCTCCAGGAGAAAAAGGGGAAGAGATAAAGAGATTTATTAGTTTAGAATGAGTAAAGATACTTAAATGAAATACTAATATTGAAAGGAAAAAGGAAATCATGAAATAGATCCAGTATATACAAAACTGTATCGACCTCCTAGGATGACGTTACCAGAAGGCACTGCGGATGTCCCAGACTGGACACAGCAATGAATGGGAACTGGATTCTAGCTTTGGAGTTAGGAACACATGGATCAGGATCAAAGGCAGATGGACAGATGGGGTCCTCTTTGGACGTTGGCTGTTGAAGAAAGAGAGCTGACCCTTTGATCCCTCAGCTTTTATACTGAGCATGGGGCAGGTGGGATGGAATACCCTGTTGGTCAGTTTTGAGTTAACCTGTCCTGTCTGCTCCTCCCCACAGCTGTGACCGCTCTATGCTTTTCCATTTCTGACCCTTCAACGGGGCAAATAACAAAATTGGCTGACCGTGGTTGTTATATCAATAAGTATAAGCAAGAGCCTCTCTGGACGCTGTTCCTTGGCATGAAGTACAAACATTGATCTTATCACTCTGAGAATGAACACTTTTCTCCACAATATGCTATTAATTTCAGAGAGTTAGAAGAGACCTAGCTAATATGTAAAATTACTGAACAGAAAGTTGGTTCTGTTTTACCCCAAACCAGGACAAGTGAAATGAAATCAGCTGACCCCACAATGGTCTAATTTCAGTTCATAAAGATTTAATTGCCAATAATCTGAATCTAACAAATAGCACCCATGCTTATATAAATCCCTTCTCATCTCTAGAGTCAAAGTACGTTACAGAGAACAGTGAGAACCTGGCATCAGATAAAGAAATTAAGGCACGGTGTGGAATAACTTGCCAAAAACCACAGAAAAGGGAGTCATGCAGACAGGAACAGATCCTAGAAGTCCTGATCTTAGTACAATACCTTGTCCACTGGTCCGTGCTGCCTCCCACAATAGCCTTGGTAAAGTATAGCAGGATCTTGAGGTGATATTAAAGATGCCAAGATCACAGTTTTACAAGTATACACAATAAAGACTTCCACCCCATTTTTCATCATCCAAAGGTGCTATAAGGAATTATTCTGAAATTTTACACTGAAAGGGTTATGGGTAATAAAACAGTTTACAGAGATGACTAGTAGCACTCCTGGCCCAGTAACTACCCAGTAGGTATTCTTCCAGGCTGTTAGGGGAGCATGAGAGAGGCAGAGAAGACAGCTTTTTGAAAGAGGAAATGCTTGGCTCAAAGACAAAGACGCAGCATTTTGTGGATGAGATTTTTTAAATGCAAAAAGAACAGACAAGAAGAAGCAAGACCTTTTAGACTCGTTAGGCATTAATTCAGAGGAAATCGTTACAAACCCAGAAGTGGAAACACTAGGCACCAGCAATAAATCACTGAAGTGACTGATTACCCAGCTGTCTTATCCAACAACATCCACATGGATGATTTACAGAGAATGTGTCTGGATATGACTGATGATATAAAGAGCAGAGGGACATCAGCTCTGGTGGAAATGGCTGTTTTCAAGGAAAGCGTAAAAAATTCCCAGATTTAAGATAAAGTTAAAGAGAAAAGGGAAAGGAAAAATGAAATGGGATAGAAAAAAGGGAAGGACAAAAAGGATATGACAAAGGAAAAGGAAAAAATGTAGGAAAAAGGGGACATGGGAAAAGGAAAGAGAAAGGGAAAGGGGAAGGGAAAGGGAAAGGGAAAGGGAAAAGGAAGAGGGAATTTTCCACAGCAGTTATTTGGGAGGTGAAGCAGTGACAGTGGTGGTGCTGGTGGTAGTGGTGAGCATTCCCAGACAGTCTTCCTCTCCAGTGGAGCTGGTGATCCCTCCCAGATATTCTTCCTACAGTAACTGTATGATTTCTCCCTGATGTGCTCCACCTCTTTATTAGTCACCCTTACTTTTTACACTAATCATACCATTTTATTGCTCATGTATTGCCCGTGCAAATGTATTACCGAGCAATGCTTGTTGGCTACCTAAAATGCTGCTATCTCCTATTGGCAGATCCTAGGCACTGCATTTTCCCTAGCAATCTTATGCACTAAAAGCCATAAAACGAAGGGTGAAGAGGGAGAGAAAGCCCAAAAGGGTGGTTCACAAAGTGGTAGCAATTGCTTACCATGAGAAATCCAATGCAACAGTCACGGTTGTGTTCCAGAACTGGGAGTGCAAATCTGGGAGGATGCCAGCATTTTGGATAGAGGGGTACAAAACTCTGCCCCGGCACCCTTGGGTTATGAAGGTGCACAGCTGCACAGAAGAGTGACCCGCAGACAACAGTGTTGGGAGCAAAAAACAACAGAGGTGCACACAGAAAGCCTTCAGCACTGCACAAATTACAGAGTCCTTTGATTGGGGCTGTAGTGAGGGTGGTGAGACACTGGAACAGGTTGCCCAGAGAAGCTGTGGATGCCCCATCCCTGGAAGTGTTCAAAGCCAGGCTGGATGGGGCTTTGAGCAACCTGCTCTAGTGGGAGGTTTCCCTGCCCATGGCAGGGGGACTGGAACTTGATGATTTTTAAGGCCCCTTCCAACCCAACCATTCTATGATTCTATGAATAAACCCCCTCTGACACTGCAGGGAAGCAGCTGATTTCTGCAGGAAGGGAGAGACCTGGGGTGCTCTCCCTAATGCTGATACCTGAGCACTGAGAGAGGACTTCCCAACAACCTCCTCTCTCTCTCTCTGTCACCCTTCCCAGCCTCTTGGCTTTTGGAAGAACATTTCTTCTTCTACGCAGTCCCTAAGAGGCACTTAGGTTTTGCTCCCTACTTTGTGTAAGATCTTTTAATGACAGTATGTGCTCAAAACTTTGTGATTAAGGAATTGTTTCATTTAAAGACGACCTTGCCTTCTCCTGTGTCTTGTGATTGGAATAAAACATTCTCTGCTTACATTCTGCAGTCACCATTGCTGTTTATGTTCTGGCAGAGCTGTGAGAGCTACAGGATTTATGTGAAATCCATAGTTTGGAAAGAAGGATTTGGTAAAAGTTAATGAACAGGTCCTAGTTGTATTCCCACTTTTATCATGTGCTACTAGCAGCATAGCTGCAATTCTGTGCACATATCCCAGGTTCATGGCTTCCAAGTAGGTCATCCAGAGGGTAGCAACAACTCAAAGTCTCAGGTATATGATCACAAACTCTTTTAAGATGTGCAAGTGGGCAGATAGAGAAGAAGAACATTGTCCTTTTAATACTTCAGGAAACATAAAGAATATCATGGCATGAATGACAAGCAGTTGGCTTCGCACAGGTGTCACCTGGTATTCATAGATTCACAGAGTTTAAGGCCAGAAAGAAGTCTTAAGTCATTTTTATTGACTCACTGTCTGTTAGAGGTTAATATGTTTCACCCAGAGAAGAGCAATTTCTTCTTTCAGGCTACAATAAATGCCATTGAAATACCTTTGCCCACTATAGTTTCAGGTGCTGCTCAAGCTATTTTTCTTGCACCAAGTTTCTCGGAGATCCTTCTGTTTATAATTCCTACAGGAAACTAGAAGCAATAGTGTTTGACCTTTTGATCCTTTGGCCAGCTGGACTTTTTTTCAGCTCTCACAAATGTTTCATCTTCTCTTGTTAGGACAATTTTTTTTTAATACAAATTTCTGCCATTGCACTAACAGAGTGTTCATTAAATTTCCGTTATTGTTTTTAATTAGACCACAGAAATGTGTTACTGCCTCCAACTTCACGTACCATGGGATTCTACTTAATGTGTGAATCTCAGTGGCATCCCATTAGTCATCATCATTTTAGTTTGTCTTAATTGTGGTCACCTTCAGGGACAGAATATAAAAGTGATCATCAAATATTCTTCTGTCTCCAGTCAAGCTGAGTAATGAGGGACTCCTTTGCTGTCCATTTATTTTACAGTTACTGCTGACCCCAGATGGCTCTTTCATTGCTGCATAGCAATGCACAAAGTGCCTGGCTTTGGAAAGTGTCCAGTTTCCCTGAAATAATGATGGGCAGCAGAGAATTAGCATTCACTGTCTTTTTTTTTTTTTTTAAGTCATCTTCTTCTCTTTCAACATCTCTG
Source organism: Nycticryphes semicollaris (assembly GCA_013400055.1). Taxonomy (NCBI): domain Eukaryota; kingdom Metazoa; phylum Chordata; class Aves; order Charadriiformes; family Rostratulidae; genus Nycticryphes; species Nycticryphes semicollaris. The sequence goes on along the minus strand of VXBJ01004673.1, from coordinate 249,570 downwards.
TTAATGACTGCTGTCCTCTTGTGTTCATGTGCCACGTGAACCTGGATTTTTTTCTGTCTCTCAGCATTCTCACAGTCATCACATTAATAAAATGACTTACCGTTATTGTAAGGACATTTTTCAGGATGCAACTTACTTTGTCTCCCAGAAGAACACAAATTCCTATTTACACCTACATGCACCTCTGTTACACAAGAATTTTGATATTGGTTACATAGTGTTGGGTACAGGAAAATGAATAAAACAAGTATGATTCAAGTTAGGGCATTATCATCAGGAGGGGGGTAAAACTAAATGGGTAAAAACTGGTTACCTATTCACTGTCTAAGGGCCATGTTTAATGGGTCACACTCTACCTTGGAGGCCATTAACAAGTGGGATTCCACAGGGGTCTCTCCTGGGATTTGTCCCATTTACCAATGATCTGGAGGAGATGACAGAGTGTGGCCTCTTGACAAATTTGCAGAGGCCACTGAGCTAGGGGGAAATGGCAAAGAAAAATATTTTTAAAGAGAAATAGGGTGCAGGAGAACATCATTGAAGTTCTTTTGAAAATTCTAAAGCAATGAGCCAGCAATGTGCCCTTGTCACCAAGATGGTCAATGGAATCCTGGGCTGCAGAGGGAAGAATGTGGCCAGTAGGTCGAGGGAGGTCATTCTCTTCCTCTACTCTGCACTGGGGAGGCTACAACTGCATCCAGTTCTGGGCTCTCCAGTTGAAGAGAGACAGGGAACTACTGGAGAGAGTCCAGCGTAGGGCAACAAAGATGATTAAGGGATTGGAGCATCTCCCTTATGAGGAAAGGCTGAGAGAGCTGGGACTCTTTAGCCTGGAGAAGAGAGGGCTGAGGGGAGACCTTATTTGCTTACAAGTCTCTGAAGGATGGGTTGAAGGGGATTGGAGCCGGGCTCTTTTCAGTGTTTTCCAGTGACAGGATGAGGGGCAATTGGCACAAGCTGGAACACAGGAAGTTCCATTCAAATATGAGGAAAAATGTCTTTAGGGTGAGGGTGACAAAGTCCTGGAACAGGCTGCCCAGGGAGGTTGTGGAGTCCCCTTCTCTGGAGACCTTCAAGACCCACCTGGACCTGTGCTCTGGGCAATCCTGCTTTAGCCAGGGGATTTGGACTAGATGATCTCTAGAGATCCCTTCCAACTCTGAGAAGTCCATGATTCCGTGACTCCATAAAGTACCCTCAATGAGAGACACTCAGGCAAAGAGTTATAATGATGGGGTGTGTGTGGGTGTGTGCAAGTGCATGCATGTGTGTGTGCCTGTTTGTATATGACTGTGTACAGGTGAGAAAAACTTAGATGGATTCATCAATCCTACCACTGTACTTGTGAGCTAACTGCTGGACAAAGCTACAATGAAGCAAACAGTAATTTCACTGCCCGTATGCTTACTGAGATACAAATCTCTGAAGTGTTTGATAGTACCTTAACAAAAAGGTATTTTCAAAAAAGCTCATCTTTCCAAATGCAAAGACCTAGTGCATATTGTAGATCAGTTACAGAGAGAATGCGCTGTCGGTTAGTGATCGGAGATCTCCCTAACGTGTTAGACAACCAGAAGTAAATTAACGTTATTAAAATTGCAGGACTAGCACTAAAAACTGAAATGCTGCACAATCCTAAGTCAGACTTCTTGACCAGTTGCGTTATTACATAGTTTTAAATTATCACACACATTGCCAAATACTTTTTCTTTCTCTGCAGGACCTTTTTCATCAGCAGCTATACAAAGCCTTGCTTTTCCCTCATTCATTGCATGATCCCTTTTCTTATTGCTGTAAAACTTAAAAAACCTGCTCTGAAAACAAAAGTTACTAATTTCCTTTTAAGATTTTCCATATGGCTTTTTATACCACTTCATTTCATGCAGCAATTTAATAATATCCAGGCATTTATTTACTGTCACAAAATGCCTTAGGGTGGAGGGGAGCTATTCTCATTTTATGGAATAAGAATTGAGGACCAGAGATGAAACATGGGATCTTCAACTGGTGAAACAAGGGACGCCGGTGGGACTTTCTTAACACCCACCAAGAAGCCATTGCTGCGTCAGTGCAATGCTCCACTTCAGAGTAAACCACCAGGATTTGCTTCCCAGTTGCGGCTCCAACACCTGACTCATTTCAGACCTCTTCTTTAGGATGAAAGCGAATCTCAGCCTTACTGGGGGATGTCCGGTTTAAGCGGCTGGCACTGCGCGGGAGCACTAGTGTAGAGGCAAGGGGAGACAACTGGAGTGCAGGGCAGTGGTGGGCTTCCTTCATCTTCAGCCTACCCTTTGTCTTGGCTTTCACCTTCCTTGGCACCTTCCCTACTAACAGTGGCCACCTCTATTCTTTCTCCACATCTACCTGCCTCGCACTATTCCTCAAACACCAGCATCTTTCTGGGGCATAAATGCTTATGGCTCGACTCTATGTCATTCCCCACTGGTTTTCTCCACCCTGATTTTTCTTCCTCATTTTCCCTCCCTTCATGCAGTAGCATGCATTGAGTTAAGAATGATGCCCAAGTACTTCAGCAGTGTGTTTTGTGTCTCATTGGGCACATTTCCAAGTGTTTTGCAGCTGTAATTTGGACTTCAAATCTAAGCGAGCTCGGTAGCTGTCAATATGACACTTCAGGCTCTGATTAATATTTAATGAACATAGTCCTTAAGCAGTGAGTCATCGCATAATGTTTCTTTTGCAACCTTACCCTGCTTTTTGGTGTGTAGTTCATATAATTGCTTGTGAACTCTGTCACCCCCTTTCCCATCATGGACAACAAACTCCCAGTCGCAGTATTGCACCATTCCAGTAACAAAATCAGCAGCTGCTGTCAGAGAAAATAATATTTTTACAATATTGAATATTTTATGTTTTTTAATGCAGCTGGGAATCAGAATAAGGTACCAACTGTATTTCACCTCTGTAAACTTCTAGCAAGTGATCCGTGAACAGAGGCTTGAGAACCTCTTTCCCTTTTATACTTATAGCATTATCATCTTTTTTTTTTGGGGAGACCCTTAATATACTTCTGAAAGTGGCAAAAAATAATTATTCTTTTGATAATAATTAATAAAAAAGCTGTCACAGGTGTTACAAAACCAGGGATTTCCCCCACTTAGTCTGACTCTCCTTGCAGTGCTCCACGCACTGGCTCTTTGATTCCACTGACAGTGGTTTCCACATGGTGCTGATGTATCACAAAACAGATTTTCAAGTCCTTTTTCAAAGCTACGTATTCAAGTGAGCCCAACAGCTGTCACCGTGATGCTTAAGAACCCAACTAAAGGACTGAGGCTTCAAAAAAAGTTTAATCAGTCTAATTTTCTCTTTGCTCATTTTAGAAGAGAAAGCAGAATAATGCTGCCAGCTTGTTCTGTGAAGGATGCAATGAAATCAGCATTGAGTGGGGAGAGCTGGCTTTGAGGAGCAGCTTCACCCCCATCCTACGCTAAAAGTTTATACAGAATGAAGGGAAATATAAAGTATCAGTGTCTGATGGGCTTAAAGCTATTGATTTAACTTCTAAATTAAGTTACGTTGTTTTTTCCTCTTTCTTCTTCTGTTCTTTTGCTTTAAGATCTTAGCAGGTTGCCTTCTGCTTATTCATTGATGCTGCTCTTTTCAACAGGTCTGAATCCCTACATAGGACAAGGAGAAATAAAGTATAGTAGTGTGGTAGTAAACAGTAAACAGTTTGATAGGACAAGCTATCATAAGCTTACCAATGGGGAAATAAAACAGATAATATCTGGGTTGTTAAAGCCTCCTGGAAGGGCAGCTGCTCACTTTTCAGTAGGAACTCAAAAGAGCATTGCAGACATCAAATGTGACATTTTTAATAGGGTTGGTACCATTGAAACACAGCTGTGCTCAAATGGCAGAGCAGCCGAGCTTCATTCTTTCATCAATTCAGTTTCTTTGCGTTACTTGCACTAACGCGCTTCAGAACAGAAGCGTGGGTCAGATCAAAGGTCTGTCTAGCTCAGTGTCCTTCCTCAGAAAATTGCCAGAAGTAAGTCTGCAGGGGGCAGAGAAAGCACACGACAATCGTTCGCCAAAATATTATTCTAGCATTGAATAGTTCGCAGCTTGGGGACTTCCTGAGCCAGAGGTGACGTCTATGGCTTTAGTTCACCCTCTAAGGTTTCTTTTCCATGAATTTATCCCTCTAACCCATGTGAACTTTTTAGTTTCCATAATGAACGACACAAAGGAATTCTACAGTTAAACTAATTTTTTTTCCATCTGCTGTCTGCTACCTACATTTGGCATTTTTTTGCTTTTTTATTGGGAGAAGCAGATAACAACAAATCCTGTTCACCATCTCCATTTTACTCATTATTTTGCTGATACTGCTATCAACCACCTTTTTTTTTCCCAGGATGAAGAATATGATGAGGCAGATTCAGTAAGCAGATCCAGACCATTTTCTTTTTTGAGGACTAGTAACTTTTCCAAAACTGGGTATTTCAGTTAAGCAACTGTGAGGTCACATCGATTCAGATAAATAGTTAAGACTGCAAAAGAGGAGAATAAATTGTGAAAATGTCAAAACATTTCATTTTGACATGTTCAGAATGAAGTATTCTGTATTGCTGAAATGTTTGTTTTGACATTATCTATCTGAAACCTACCAAGTTCTGAATTCTTAAATAGCCTCTGAAAAAGACCTCTTTTCTAAACAAGAAAGTGGAGCGCAGGGCCTACACAAAGACTGAATAATCAAAAAGGCAACCAAATTAAATGCTTCATTTAGAACTGAAGAAGAGATTTCCAGTTAAACCAAAACTATTCATCCTAGTTTACTTTGTAGAAGCGTTTGAATGGAAGTGGTGTTATATTTTGATTCAGACTGCTACTGGGATCTTGCATTATGGCTGTGGAAACAGAGACAGCTGTCATGTTCCCGTCCCTGTTTACAGGGCTCTGAGTGGCTTCCCCTTTCTCCCAATATTTTTAGTCCTTATTTCCCATTGCCATCCTTTCCTTTGGCTGTACGCATTTTTGCAATGGAAGGCAAGGAAATGCTGTTTTGTTACTACTAATGCAGAAAGATCTGGCAAGACTTTGGCTTGTTTAACCTTCCAAACCAAAGGTTAGCAAGAAATACAGCTGTTCCATGAAGATGTATCAGGACAGATATGGCAGGGAACAGAGAAAATATTCACTGAGTGAAGATGATTTAAACTGAAAGACAAAATTGACATAAAATTCCAAACTAGCTAAAGTGAAAGAATCTCCTTAGGAAATTATAAAATTTTTATCTATCTGAGAAGCAAATTTATGGAGACTAATGGGAATAGAAAAGCGTCAGTTTAGGATGGAACCTGATCAGTTTGTGAAAGACTTATATGATATAGTAGCCTGCGATGAAAAGCAGAACTTTGTGACTGTTTTGTGACTTGTACACACTTAACAGAAGTATAAGGGTACAGTTCTCTCAGTGCTGAGCATTTCCTACAAATCCAGCATTACATGTGTCAAAGGATCACAGCACTACTGCCACGCATCATATCAATACTGGCACGGATGAATGTTTTGCTGAAACATATCAGTGCGCAGGACTGAATCCTTGAGGACTGAATCCTGGGGAAACATGAACCAGAAAAGCTGATATGTATTCTCATTCCTACAAAAGTTGAGCTTTGCAATATAGATTTTCTACACTAAACTGAAAACGAACTACCTCTCAGTGGGCTACATTAATACTAAACTTTGTAGTTTGGTCTGCAGATATGCTTTCCATAAATTGGCTGAGGAAAAGAATACCTAGAAGCTGCCTTTGCCTCCCAGGAAAACCCTGCTGTCAGAGAGACAGGCTGTCCCCCCGAATTATCGCTGAGAAACATAACAGCTGACCAGTGGCTTTATGTGTTAGGGTCCGTGGATGGTCAGTGTCAGTGATGGTGTGATTTGTGCTGGAGTGTCAGACTGTTGGTCACCCTTGAGCCTGATGTCAAATGGAAATGGGGTTGCTCCTGCCAGAGGAGCAGTTAAATACCTCCTGTTTACTGCTCTCCTTGTGCTCATTGGATGTTGTCTAGAAAAGATTTGTACACAATTTTCAGTCTTTGAAAACATGTCCCATTGTCCATCGTGGCTATATGCAATGCATACTAACACCAAAAATCTACAAGGCAGAAAATCTTCTAATGTTTTGCATTTTAGCATGTTTTCTTATTCACATGTGTGGGGTGAATGTAACTCTGACGTTGCAGGACACAGAAGCCCACCAGGTGCTGTGAATGGCACAAGTAGAGAAGTCGCTCTCTGCACCAAAAGGATGATGGATGAGAAATGTGTGTGCCCAGAGGAGGAGGAAGTAAAGGGGAGCACACCATCCTGCTGGCCTGAGTGCTTGGGAACACTGTGCTGCAAAGCAGCCCAGGTTCAACAGTGGTGGTGAGAAGGTATCACTGGGACCAGTCTAGAGGCGTGCTCTTCTCTCAGATTGGTGGGAAATGTGAACTTAATTCCCACCAGACTGAGCCCTGCCCATCACTGTGGGCTGTTCTGGCCACCCCTGGGTTCTGCCAGATCGCGGTCCCTGACCTTGTCCCTTCTCTGCACATCTGGCTGGATGCTGTGGGAAATCACCAGGTTGTGAAGGGCACTGCCCTTGCCCTCACCGTCACCCTCAGCCCACATCTCACTTGCTGTTGCCCCCCTGCTGCCTCACACTCTGGAGGGACATCTCAATCTGCAGGTGGTTTTAGATGTATGTACGTGTATAAGAAATGACCCTGCTGACTCAAACACTTCGATGAGGGTGGGTAATGCTCATTTCTCACAAAGAAAAGACTTGCACAACTACTCACCTTTTGCCCTGAGGCACAGTTCTCAGCACAGCATTTTGGAGGAGCTGGCTTTGCCATCAGAGATGCTCTGCTGACAGTTGTCCATCCCCAGGGCCTCTGGGCGACATTGGAGACGTTAATACACCAGTCCCCCGTCCACCCGCCCCGGGTTTTTACGAGATGGGTGTTTGTGCTGGATTCCACTTGATGGCAGCAGAGCCCACAACAACGGGGCACAGGCAGGTCCGTGAGCCGTTTTCCGTCTATTATTGATGTTTATTATGGAAGGGACGCCAGCAAAAAGCTGTCTTTTTAGAAGAATATTCCCTATATTTTGGATTGTGAATGTAATGGTAATGAGGCTGGCTCTGACAAGCACCTCCTACCTGTTTCCCAAACTGAGAGGCACAATTACAGTGTCTTTTGCAAGAGGTGAAATCTCCGCCACGGAAGCAATGTATGAGACCAGATTTACTCAAGTCCATGTTCTTAAAAAAGTTAAACGGCTTGGGGAGGTATTTCAGACTTCAGGTTTGTTTTGCCTGCTTTCAGTATAAGCAGTTCTGAATTTCTATGTGCTGTGGTAAAGACAAAGCAGCCGTAAGTTTGTAATTTCTGAGGCTGAGCCGATTTTTGGTGTTGACTTTACAGTTGTTTTCAGGCATGTGTCCACAGAAGAAGCTCCAAAAGAAGAATTTCAGAGAATAAACAGAGAAACACATAAATTATATGAAGTTACAGGAAAAATATTTTCTGCAAGAAAAAAAGCAGTGTTTTAATTAGGTCTATATTTGCATGTGTTACCTAAGAGCCTGATCAGCTTTTGGATGAAAGTATTATTTGGTGTAAACTTGAAGGGCTTGGACTTTTCTCAGCTCTATCTGCAGCTCAGGAGCCACATGTCACCTGGCAGCTGCATCAGTTACTGTGGTGTTGGTTGAACTCCTGTGGCATGTTGCAAGCTCTGTAATGAAGGCTGCTCTTCTCATTTTTGTCTTTGTTCCAAGATTATGTTACCAGAAATCATGTATATATATTTCAAAACACATCAGACACCAGTATAAAAAGGAGACTGAAACATTATTCTCATTTTCTCAGAAGTGTTTGCTGTTGCTATTTAATTGCTTTCCATTTACCTGGCAGGATAAATAATAGTTTTTAAATGATTCCTCGTTGTAAAGAGATGCACTTTGCAAACTGAAGGAAGAATCCAAAAAGTCAGCTGTGTTGGGCATCTTTGTTTAATGGATTCTCGTGGAATTACAGCTGGCCAGTTCAGCCTGGTGCTTGGAAAGTAGGGCATAAAACTTCTGACGGGGAATATCAGAAGTTCCCAGAAAGCCCATCTACATCTTTCCATGACAAGTCAGTTTTTGAAAATGTTTGCTCTTTGTGAAGCTAGAAACAATATGCCACTCCACCATCTTGTGTCCCTTCAAAAGCACAGAAACCCTAGAGAAACAAATCCAAAATAAAAAGGAATTGCTTACAAGAATTCAAGAGGTAAACAGATGGGCATATAATCCCTTTTCCAGTCTTACCTCTGTTTATTGCATGTCTCTGGACTGGAAATCTGATGTTTCATGTACTGCTCAGGCCATAGCAGGAGTTAGCAGGAAGAGAGTGATATTCAAGACTGTGAGTTACTTCCTTTCAGGTTCTGTTTTTCATGGGAAAGGCTCAGGGAAATGAAGTTAGACCCTATAGTGTGGCCATCTCACTCCATCTTCTTTTGTTTGGATTTCTTCTAGGTCTCCACAGGACTAACTTCAAGGAGACTTTGAGAGGTTATGTGATGTGAGGGGGGAGAGTGGTCAAGGCAGCTGCCAGAGGCACTGGTCTGAGACAGAGAGTGATTCTTGCTTTCTTTTTCTGAATATTTTGAAAATTACTACCTCCAAAGGTGTTTCCCTAGCTTTTTTTAAATTATTATTATTTAACTTACTGAAGCCTGTATTTGTGGTTTAGTAACTTCTGTGCTCTACAGGTATCTGTTGTGCCGGTCAGCGTTAACTCTGAATTGCTTATTCACTACTTTGAGACAGGGTTATGAATAGTGGTGTCTGTGTGAGAAAATCTGTCCACCATCTACATTGACATGCACTGTTTTTTGAACTAAAATTATTCTGTGACTGCAGTGCATGACACATTTTTAAAATTCCATGAATCACAATTTATTTTAGTCTTTGGTGAGTGTAGAAAGTATGTTACAAGCCTCTGACAGAACTATCACAAAGAAGGTCAGAGTTTTAAACTTGTCTAGGTTTTTGGGTTCTGTTCATGGAGGGTTTATTAAAGGGTTAATATATTTTTAGTTGTTACAAATATATTACAGTTGTAAATCAAGCACAAGAACATCAAAACTGTTTATATCTTGTGGTCATGGACAAGCTGTTCACCTACTGGAATCACAAAAACCCTCCCTATATTGGCTGAAACAGCCATAAACTAAGATAGTTATTCCAAATGCAGTAAAATTCAGAGACCTCCTTTGCAGACAACTTTGATCCAGATCTAGTTTTTGAAGTCTGAACTCTCCTGGTAACAATGTCTGCGAAACTTCTCATGAGGCCACACTCAGTGTTAGTACTAGATTGCAAAATGCGGTGTCTCCATCAGGCAGCTCTGTCGGTTGTCCAGCGACTGAGTTTTCTGACAAACACACAACGCTGTTGCCAGTGAGACAATGTCATATCTAAAGAAAGGTTTGTAGCATGTTCCAAAGAGTAACAACTGGAAAAGGTATTTTTGAATCCTTTGCTCTATTGCCAGATGGCTTTGTTGTGTGTAAATAATTATTTAATGCTGCTGGCAAAAAAAGTGTAGCTTTCACCTGATTATTTATTGCTTCTTGGTGAATATCAATGTATTTTTGTATAATTATGCATTAAGGCATTTAGCGTTTTCATAGGTATCATTCAACTGTTATTGAAATTAAAGGAACGATATAATAAAACTTTCCTTTGTCACTTAGTATAGCCTACTTTTCAGCATGATTATTTCTCCTTATGTAACATTGTAAACTTTAATTTAATTCGACCCTTTCATATGTTCATTTAGGCATCTATTTTACTTTTGATATTCTTTATAGGGTAACAGCCAGTGGCATGGACAAATTTCAATTACTCTTATTCACAAAGGTTTGAAATTGTGGCATGAATTGGAAAGTGATCTGCAAAGGCCTTTAGGTTAGATCCTACTTTTCTAATAGATAAAGAAATCTAATATTAAAAAATGAACAATCAAACAGGTTTTTTCCACACTAAATGCTCAGATCTTTTGAATACTGTATGTTTTTTTATGTGTTCGATATCTGTGAATATATCAAGAGGTTTGAAGAGGTTATTTTCAATTCAGCAGAGAAATAAAGAAGTTCAGGAACTGGGAAAGTATTTTCTGGATCAGTGGGTCCAGGTTCTCATGGTACAGAAAGCCATCATACCTTACCTTTTTTTTATTGGTAAGACTTAGAGCTAGTTTTCCTTCCCTTCCCTTATTAATTCCTTTTGAAGCTTTTTCTACTGTCATTAGGAATTTAAAAACATTCTTCCAATCTAAAGACTAAAAACTTACTCATAACCAGTTATAGCTACATGTTCTTTCTTTACCTTAAGTACCTCTTCTGCTCGCTGCTTATCCTCTGAGCCAGTCAGATGTGGGATCTGAGCTTTGCTGCTAGACCCGCTCTAGAATTAAAATGTGAATAGAGTTTCTACCTCCTTCCTTGCCCAGTGTGACGTGTAAATGGGTAGCAAAGACAGCAAGAGAAACACCACCTCCTAAAGCATAGCAAAATCCAGGCTCCCTACCCCTAGTAGCTCAGGGAGCAAGCGCTGTAATAGAACAAGGCAAATTGAGGGTTATTGTGAATAATGACAACTGCTGGTTCTCAACCCAGGACTCTGTGAGGCTGTTTTCTCAGAGATGGGCAAGATCTAGGCCCCAGTGTCTTAAACAATTACATATTTCAAACCCTTCAAACTTTACACATGACTAACAGCCATTCAGAACCACCCAGCAAGGCAAGCCTTATATTTTTAAGTCTTCCTTTGTAAAGTACACAATTTTCTTGTCAGACTAAAGTCTTCTTCATACACATACACACACACACAGAAATCTTTTGCTGTAGACTTTTTTTTTCTGGAAAGAATTAATTTACCTTTCTTTTTAGGAATAGCCTAAGTAGCTTATGCACTGATTTTATCAATTACTTAGTGCTATGTGAGAGCTATTATCTACCAATTCCAGCTTACGGGGATGAAAAGGTTTTTGAAAGTGCTTTATAGTGACAGAGATATGAGAAACATCTAAGTTACAGCTAGAAATTCTGGAGACTACATTTCTTTCATTCTGCTATTATAGGGTTTTTATACCCAACACTGAATCATTTCTGGGGAGTTTAAATATTTTCTGCTCAGGCAAAGTCCTGTACAGACTAACAGGAGCAAGAGAAATGACAGGAATTATTCTGGTCAGAGGAAAAAAAAACATACTGCAAAGAATCTCCGTATCAGCCTAATTTCTTATGGAAATTAATTTCTCAGCTGAATTCCTCCCACTAAGTATGTTTTATCTCTCTTCATTTATACTACTATTGATCTTCAAAATGAAGAAAACAAACTCTTGTTCTTTCAACTTTAAAAAAAATGTTAGAAGTTTTCATAGTTTGGATGCTATTTTCTTTCTCCTTTTCTCCTCTTCTGGCATTAGATGTAGTAGAATGAACAATGTTAGCAGTTCTCAGTTTTATTTTTTGCACTTTTTAAATTGAGAAAAACCAAAAGAGCTTGGCAAGAGGGAAAAGAGACTCTTCCAAGTGCAGAGAACATAAAGTTACAGAAAAGAAGAAGAAAAAAAAGTAGAAAAATATTACAAAATCATTATTCCACTGCAACTTTTGACCAACAAACCCAAAATCTTCTATTTCCCCACCTTCCCATGAGTTAAGGGAGAAGACAATATGGGGAAAAAATAAAAATGCTGATGAATTAAACAGATATATGTTTGGAAACCAAACATAAAATGTAAATAATGGATTTCCAAGTATACCTATATCTCACAGGTCCTTTTAAGTCAGAAGGTGTTTATCAGAAGTAATTTATATTTGCACAAACTTTTTGTAGCACAGTTAGATTTGGCTTCCTTTGTAGATATTTGTCCTGTCCTCATTGAATGGATTTTCTGTTCGGAATTAAACTTTATTCCACTAGATGTAGAAGATGAAAGTCTCAGTGTGCATCTCTGTGTCTCCTTTCTACCTTTTCTACCTGCTCCAAGTTCTAGATTGTTTTTTTACATGCAGGATTAATGTAAGTTGTCTCCAATCAACAAACACGGCTGAGGAGGAATCTTTGTCCTACTTTTAGTTAGAGAACAAGGATCCCTCTGGTGGACCCTGTCACTTTAAAAACAGGAATATCCTCCTGATCTCCAGCTGCACTTGTGGAGAACAAGAGAGCCATAGGGTAAGATAATTTGCTGCTAGATTAAAAGACCTACACATGTCTAAAGATGCTCTGAGAAAATTATTCTCAGGTAATTCCAATCTTCTATATTTTTAGACCATTATTAACGTTTTAGTCTGAATTGGTGCTGGATGTGTCCATCATGTTACCTGTTATATCATATGGCTGACAATTTAAAAGTAATATAATGGGGCATAAAAGCCTAAAATGAAAGAATACTTAATGGTATTTAATGAATTGATCTAAAAATAAGAAGTTACAAGGAAGAAATAGTACCAGCTGGGCTAGCTCATAAAAGAACCGTATCTTCAACCATAGAATCATAGAATAATAGCATGGTTAGAGTTGGAAGGGACCTTAAAGGTCATCGAGTTCCAAACCCCTGCCATGGGCAGGGACACCTCCCACCAGACCAGGTTGCTCAAAGCCCCATCCAGCCTGGTCTTGAACACTTTCAGGGATGGGGCATCCACAGCTTCTCTGGGCAACCTGTTCCAGTGTCTCACCACCCTCCCAGGAAAGAATTTCTTTCCGGTATCTAATCTAAATCTCCCCTCTTTCAATTTAAAACTGTTACCATTCGTCCTTTCACTACACTTCCTGACAAAGAGTCCCTCTCCAGCTCTCCTGTAGGCTCCTTTCAGATACTGGAAGGCTGCTGTAAGGTCTCCCCGGAGCCTTCTCTTCTCCAGGCTGAACAAGCCCAGCTCCCTCAGCTGGTCTCCACAGGAGAGGTGCTCCATCCCTCTGATCATCTTTGTGTCCCTCTGCTGGACCCGCTCCAACAGGTCCATGTCCTTTCTATGTTGAGGACTCCAGAGCTGGACACAGAATCTGGCACAGAATCTGATCCTGTGAACCCCACCAAAAGCAATACGAGAGATAATTGCTAGCTAGCTTTCTACTGAAAGTTTTATTCCTGAATGATACATTAAATCACTAAAAATAAAGGGTGCTACAAGAAATGTTTTATTTATATCATGTAGCGTTACTTCTGGGCTTACAAATATAACTAAGACAATTCTCGTTGCTCTAGAGAGCTTCAACATGTAAACAAAGAGTAAGTTTGAAAATAAAAGTAGTTAAACTACAAAACTCCAGGACTGAAGATGCAACCTTAACTTAGCAGTTTTATTGTGCTTTATGGTTCAGTTGTTGTAGATCTTGTGCCTGCAGTTTTCCCCCAAGTTTTGGTACTAACTAGAGAGTACACCTCAAATGTGTCCTCAGGCTGTGAATAAAGGTGAAGACCTGTATCTCATTACCATCCAGACTGCATGGTGAGGTTGCATCTGCATGATCAAGTGAGTGTGATTCTTGACTCATGGGGCAAGTCCACCTGGCTGAAGGCAAATTGCCCACCTGCATCTACACTGCCTTGCAACTGGGCATGGGTCTCCCTTGGAGGCTGTTTGGTGCCCCTGTAACCCTGTAATGATGTTACTCTTCTGTGTATCCACACTTTGGGGTGTTTGCAATGTTGTAAGAGCTGATTCTGAGCCTACTGACGTGTTGTCTTCATAGCATGAAACTGCAGGTGCATGTTGCCAGGCCAAACTCGGAAGGTGTTTGGTCTTTCTGCAACTGCCCTGGAGAACCGAAGCAAAACCCGAGACTGAGGTCTCCACCCATACTGTGTTTTGGGAGCTCTCCCGGGGGTGAGCTCTCCCCAGGTCACACTTGGGCATTACCTTGCAGAGATATATCTGGGATTTTTCCAAATGTTTTTGGCAGACCAGAATTAACCCCATAATCAGAACCATGTCTTTGAAAGCTTCAAGGTCCAAGAAAGGCATGAAAAGAACGTTTAAAAAAAACTTCAGCACTTAAAATGCCCCCCAAAATATATGACCATGTATTTTGGGCCTAAATGTAAGCTAAGTTATTTTGAAAGTCTGGTCTTGAGTAAGATGACATACAAGTACAAAACTTTGAAAAGGCTGGTTGGTAACATGTACCCAGCGTGACCACTCTGACATTGAAATACTTGTTTTATGGAATTCCAAACCTCCAGTCCTCAAATCATGTTGATATCTATTTACTTTCTTTATCTTTTCTTATTCCAGGCACTGGTTACTAAAAAACAAAAAGTGGTTATTGATCTTGAGCGAGTCAGGTCCCACCATATTCTAATAGGAACTGATTTTAAAATTGCCATTTATTATATTAACTAATTGGGTGACTTTAGATTAAAATTGATATCTCTAATTGTATTTGTTCTAATCTTAAAATGAAGTTCCTTCAGCAGTTTGGTTTTGATAATAAATGAGGGACAGAGAACTGTGATAATTAAAGAGACACAGTCACTATATATCAGATGAGTCTCTTTACTATTCTGAACACTTTACTAACTGAACACTTTCATCTAGAAATATTGCAGCTATCTTTCTTGCATTTATCTTCTACTAATTACTTAGTCCAGTAAGTTTTGCCTGGTCCAGGCAACTTTTTGCAGAAAAATATGACTTCATGTATTTCCTTTCATATTGCCGGTTCCACAGTTAAGCAGACAGGCAACACCTTTCACCACAAATCTGCAAGATAACCCTATTTCAGAACCAATATCAGAAGATTTTTAACAGAAAAGGGAACATAAAACCCAATCTATTTGCCAGGGTAATTTGGAGAATTAATAGACTAACAATTTTAAAGAATAAAAATTATATAAATAGAATAAAAAATAAAATCTTGCCACTGTACTGAAGTACTTCAATTGTTAAAACTTCGATGGACTTTTAAAACTTCCAACCTTAACTTAGGGATGCTCTTTGTTGTCTGCCTGCCCCAAATACTTCAAGACTTCAACAAACCTGCCAAAATCCAGTCTCTGGGTAAGAAATGTCCCTTCATTAGGCACTGTCAAATTATTGATACCTGCTCGTGGCTGTCCACTCCTGGATGACATCCTGCTGAAGCAGCGGCAGTGGACCCATCTAGCCCAGCCCAAGTTAAAAAATAAACTACAGCAAAACTTCCTTCACTTTTTGTGCTATGCAGAGCTTCGCTACTGTAGAACCTATAATAATTCCAAGTTCAAACAGTCTTTACATGTTCAGAAGCCTAAATCTCAATGAACGGTTTCAAGGATTATTTTTACAGGCCTGAAAACACAAATAAATAAATGAATTTTCAGCTGCTCTTAGATACTTCATACCTGTTTATTGCCATCATAGTTGCAAATAGCAAGATGATATATATCTGTAGTACGTAGCATATATCATGTACAATATAGTATATAATATATAGTATAGTATACAGCACATATATAATTTGTACTATATACATACAAATGCAAACTATATGCGCATATGCCATATAAAAAATGTACTTTTTATATATAGTATAAATAATAAGGCAGTGATTGCTGGGACAGGAAGCAACAAACTTGCATTTGAGCATGGAAGATTCAGACTGAAGACTGAAAGAAACATTCTAGTGGTCTGGATGGTGAAGCTCTGGAATATACTGGGCTGGCAAACTGCATTCACTCAAAGTCCATGAGAACAAGTTCGGACAACCCCAGGACCATCTAACAACTGGATAATTCTGTGTTACTGTGATTGGATGCTTTTGATTTTGCTTTTTTGATGCTAAATTACATACAAATAATTTTCAATCAATTTACTGGAAAATATGCTTTTAAATGACAATGTATCGAAATAGAAAATTTGCCAAAAATATTCAGACAATCAAAAGCAATGTCTAAAATAACCCAGCAATCTCCGATTCATAATTAAATTGGCTGTGCTTTGAGAATTTTTGAATACCTGACAAAAAGAATCTGTTTTCTTAGACAATGTTTCTGTTGTCAATGTCCCAAGCCTGTCCTTGTTTAGGAGGCATCTTGACAATGATCTTAACAACATGCTCTAACTTTTGATCAGCCATGAAGTGGTCAGCAGTTGAACTGGATGATCATTGCAGGTCTCTTCCAACTGAAATAATTCTCTTTTCTCTCTTCTCTTCTCTTCTCTTCTCTTCTCTTCTCTTCTCTTCTCTTCTCTTCTCTTCTCTTCTCTTCTCATTTATTAGTGAGGGAATAAATTATTTATGCCCTTCATTATTATAGATGGGGTTTCAACTTAATATGGGGGATAATTACACAATTACTAGCTATTTGAGAAATATTAGTCATTTCTGTTTCTTTTTGGCATATGCGTGGCATGGTTAACCTTAGGTAAGGCTGGACTATTCCTAGATTTGGTCAAACGGATTAAATTTTTGTCTTTTTAACAAATCTAAAGCTGACTAGGATTGGTGCTTTTCCTCAATGTAATCCATACTTTGCTCATGATGATTTCTCTCATCTCTTGCTAGCTCATTACATAAATACTTGTATTATTTGTCTGCTTGCAGAAATGTTTGCAGTGCTATTTTGAGGTCTCTGGCACCATGTTGATGATGAAGAGAAGGCTGTGAGCCAGCAGTGAGTGAAAGGGGTTTTGGGAAGCAATGCCATGCTGAGTGGAACAACTAGTTGACATTTCACAGCTACAGGTAAGCAGGATAATGTGACTGCCAGGAATCATCTATGGCGTAGGAGGCTACAGGCTAAAATAAGCTGTGATGTTCAAAAGATCTGAACAGAAGAACTGATGTCAACGTTGATGAGCTAAGGGGCTTCTACTGGTAGGACTTGGGTTCTGACATGAGAAACTGAACTGCCTTAGTGGAGAGGCTAGGAACTGATTCCAGTTTTGACTGTGATCCCTCCTGGTTTCCTCACCCATCTACCCAGGCTGCAGGTGCAACAAATGTGGTGGGGCAGAATGGCAAGGACATTCAGGATCCATGTTACGGCTCCTGATCTTTCTTTTCTTCACCTGCAGAGGAGCAGTATGGGAGCCAGGCAGTGCCCTCACAGTACCCTCACAGACCTCCATCAGAGGCACAGCCAATGCGACACTGGCTGGTGCCATTACACACAAGGCAGGGAGGATACAGAAGCAGGCGGGTAAGTCACCAATGTCCCCGACCACTCACTGCCTTGTCCTTGCATGCCTCTGTGGCAGCACAGTGGGTCCCAGGTTCCCTCTGTCCTGAGCCAGAGGCAGCACATGGCCAGTGTGAGAACAGGGGGATTGGCAGCTTTTCTTCTCCCAGGAGGGCTGGGCCATCATGCTGTCCTTTCCTGCCTGTGCTGCTGACCATCCTGCCTCTCCTTAGAGCCTCCAGCACACAGTCAGAGATGACCAGCACCACATACTGGGTAGCCATATCCTTCAGCTCCTGACTCCTGGGAACAGCAGCCAGTTGGACTAGGTGAAGTCCAGGCTGCTCACGGCCACCAAGAAATGATGAGCCAGTGCTGCCCCAGCTCATCCAGGTGGGACAGGGGTTGCAGCTCTTCCTTACAGAATTCATAGAACCATAGAATGGTTAGACTTGGAAGGGACCTTAAAGATCATCTAGTTCCAGCCCCTCTGCCATGGGCAACCTCCCACTAGACTAGCTTGCTCAAAGCCCCCTCCATCCAGGTCTTGAACACTCCAGCGATGGGGCATTCACAGCTTCCCTGGGCAACGTGTTCCAGTGTTTCATCACCCTCACAGTAAAGAATTTATATCTAGTATCTAATCTGAATCTCCCCTTTTTCAATTTGAAACCATTACCCCTTGTCCTATCACTATGCTCCCTGACAAAGAGTCCCTCCCCATCTGACCAGTAGGCCCCCTTCAGGAACTGGAAGGCTGCTGTAAGGTCTCCCCAGAGCCTTCTCTTCTCCAGGCTGAACAGCCCCAACTCTGTCAGTCTGTCTTCACAGGAGAGGTGCTCCAGCCCTCTGACCATTTTCATCAGCAGCACTTGTGCTCTTCTCTTGGCTTTGGCTCTACCAGCTTGTGCCGTGTGAAAGGAGCTACGCCTTCTGGGCATCAGACTTCTCAGTTGTGTTAATTAAACCCTACAGGCTAAACTATGTCAATACAATTTCTTTATATCCCACTCAATAAATAGCTGGCAGGAAAAGATTATTTTTTTTTTCTGAAGAAGGTCAATTAGAGAAATAATTTGAGCCCCCAAGAACAGCTGGAAAGAAAATTACATTGCCATCATTTGTCTGTATTAGCCATGTGCTGACTTTTGTCAATAAGATTTTATTTTTGTCCATTTTTTTTCTTATAGATATCAGAATTCTTTACAGCCTGTTAGGCTTCTATGAGATATATTTAGAAGCACAATTAGTGATCCTAACGCTTCATTCCTCTGTCCTCAGGGGAACTCCATTGAAATTGTTTCACGTTTAGGCCTGTGCAGCAAAATAATGAGCCATATCACATCAGTGAAAACCAAATTGTGCAAATAAACAGAGGTTAAAATATAGTCAGTGAAAACTGTATTCTTCCTGGGCACAAGTCTTATCAGGAGAGGCTGAGGGAGCTGGGGTTGTTCAGCTGAGAGAAAGGGAGGCTGAGGGGAGAACTTATTGCTCTCTATAAGTACCTGAAAGGAGGGTGTAGAGAGGTGTGGGTTGGTCTCTTCTCCCAAGTAACAAGTGATAGGACAAGAGGAAATGTTATCAAGTTGTGCCAGGGGAGGTTCAGATTGGACATTAGGAAAAAATTATTCACTGAAGAGGTTATTAAGCCTGGGCTGCCCAGGGAAGTGGTTGAGTCGTCATCCCTGGTGGTATTTAAAAGATGTGTAGATGTGGTGCTGAGGGACAGGGTCTAGTGATGCTTTTTGGCAGTGTTACATTGATGGTTGGACTTGATCTTAAAGGTCTCTTCCAACCAAAATAATTCTATAAGTGCTTATATGTCATATATTTGAGAAGTTGAGGCTTGCTGTTGAAAACTACTCTTTAACCATTTTTTAAATGATCCGTTTCAGTGCAAAAGGAACAAAGTTAGGATAAACTAAATCACTGTTTAGACAAGAGACAGGAACTACACAAACACTTAGTGATGAGATGCATTTGCATTCCTTACTAGCTGTAAGTATTAGATTGATAGTTTTGGTGTTCCAAATGTAAGTCAATGAGAAGCACTTTGCAGGCAGAATTTGAAGAGAGGGATAAATTCTTGCCCAATAGACCTGTGCATGAGAAAGGCACACATAGAGATACGAGCATTCCTAAGAGTATGTGACAAAGAAATGTGCAGAGTTACTCGAATTAAAACAGAATAAAACATCCCTGGAAATTGGTCAGGAATAATTCTTTCCACACTGCAAGCTAAATGCACTGTCTTCACATTTCTGGAGGAGGTATTTTGAATTAAAAATAGATTCTTTAATTTTCCTTTTTTGTTTAAAAAACCCACAATTTTTCTTAATGGAAAAAAAGGCATTTTCTTTAGCACACTAAATTTGGAATTGAAGAGCTGCTGTTACATTACCGTAGATACTGTTTTATCTATTACTGCTGATTTCATTGATTTAAGGGATCAGCTCCTTTCAATCATTTATCTGATTTATGCGGTCAGATCCTCCAAAAAGCTGAGGATCCTCTTACATTATTTTAATCTTCAGTTAAAATTTATTATTGTGCAATACTTTCAAGCCCTACCACATGGAGTAAGATTTTCTTGGTAGCTGAAGTTTTTGTAAAGCTGTTTATTGATAAGGACAGAATGTGTTTCCCAAAAACAGTGTTGTCTAATAGTCACAACTCAATATATTTCTCTCCCCTTTCCCAGCAGTTTGATGAAACACTACTGTATGAGCTGGAGTAAGCCGCACAACCTGCCAAGTTCTGACATTCTTTATCTGTTAAAAAAATCCTATCAAAATATCTCAACAGAGTGCTGTGGGACTCAGCCTTTCAAGTGGTGGTGAATTGCCTGGGGGCTGTTGCTGAGTGTTCCCTGAGTTGTGTGCTTCAGGAGCAGCAATGCTGGTGTGTCTCTGCACTCTGCATTCCCTAAAAAGCTAATCTGAGAAATACAGTCTCAGATGTAGATTTTAAATTTCTTTCACTCTTCCCAGTTAGCAGAGTGGGGCAATCCTCCTGGAGCAATCAGCAGGAGAGAAAATCTCACTAGTTTATGCCAAAAGTTGCTGAGTTTGTAAAAGGCATAAAATAAGTCCATGCCATGACTGCAGGCAGCCCAAATGTCCCACTGAGTCCCCCATCCTATAGCCTGTAAACAAACAAGAAAGAAAGAAAGAAGAAGAATCTGGGAAAAAAAAAAAAGGCCCCCCTGAGCCCCCAACAATAAGAAAAAAAAAAAAAAAAAAAAAAAAAAGAAGAAAGAATCTGGGAAAAAAAGAGGAACACCTTTACACCTTTTACTGACTTGGGAAGAGCTTGGCTAGGGTTCACCACCTGCACAACAGCACTTGGAGATAAACCTCCTTTGATAATTATGATGCCCTTGCAATCTCGCAGGCCAACTGATGACTGAATCAGGCCCTCATCCCTCCCTTTACTGCTCTCATGGAATGGCACCACAGAGCAATACTGTCAGCAGCTCTTTTCCTCCACATGAGACACTTTTGCTCCAATTTGTACCGTTTAACTCCTGTAATGGGAGCCATTGCAGTATTTCATTAGGGCTATTCCTTAACTAGGAACGCCTCAAGGAGCAGAACATTAGCAAGCAGCCCTACCAGCTAAGACCAAACAGCTCTATTTATCGTTTGGTTATGGCTTCATCCCGTAGGGATTACAACCATTAGGATATCACTGAAGAAACTGGCCTCGCCGTGACTGACCGTTAATACAAGCAATTAGTAAAGACAAAATAAACCTCTATCTTTAAAGAAATGCCAAGATGTTTATTTAAGCAAACGGGACTCACTCAAATGCCATTGGAACCTCCAACTAATTTTCTTTCAGAAAAGTATCCATACATGTGCTGTGGAAGCACTATTGGCTTACATTAAAACATGTGCTGTTATGATCTCATCCTACTGTATCTAACCCGTATTTAGGCACGTCCTCTCTATCTAGTAATAGTCAGGCTTTTTTTCTCTCTGCTTAGAAATGCCCCCATATTTGGAGGCCAGCAATGCACTGGCATTGATAAAGACACTTTTATTGATTATTAAATAGTAAACCAACCAAGTCTTACAAGCCCAAGAAAAGTTCTAACTACTGGCACATTTGTATTTATTACTGACAACTCATTGGTGAATGGAAACTAATTCCAAGATCAGGCAAGGCCTGAAAATTTTAGGGTTTTTTTTCAGGATTGCTTAAGATGGCCTGGATGGATATGCATGGATGTTGCAAAGGGATCTTTCTGTATGATGGGAGGGAATATTTTAGAAGGGATACAGCTAATCAGGGCAGTTACTTACCTACTCATATCTACTGCTCTGACTGACCCAAGTTTGAGATGGAGCAGCTCAAGACACAAGGTGTACAGTTCCGATACCCAGATGTTCTTTGCAGAATATGTGTATAACTGAAGAAGGTTTTTTTCGGGCAGAAGGAAGGCACCGAAAAAAGCATGTACAGTGTTCTTCACACACTGCTTATCAACCCTATGTTGGCCACAATGACATTGCATGCAGCACAGATGAGAGCTGTATTTTGACACAAAGTCCTGTCTTCTACGGATAAAGTCTAAATCTCTATAATACAGCAAAGGCAGATGGCTCAGCTCTACAGATGATTTAATAATTGTTCTGCAGCAGAAATCAGAATGGTATTTTATGGCTTTTCCTACTCCCTGGCTTGCTTACGCTGGCTTGTGCTTTAACACATCTGGTATCTACGTAGAAGTCTTGAACTCACTTAAACTTATTTTCCAGAGCTCAGCTTCAGGCTGTGAAGATGTTGGGGCAGCGCTTAGGAATAGAGATCTGGTTTCCTGCTTAACACCACATTAGTATGAAAAATAGCTGATACTCAGGTTGTGAGCAGAAACAGCAGTTAAGGAAGCTGAGTTCACATAAAAATCAGTTCTGGAAACCATACTTCTGTAAGGAATATATTTCACTATATTACCCAAACTCTGGATCACTTGAAATGCCACCAAGTCTCAGCTTCCCGAGATTGCAAAGATACCTGCTTTCTTGTCAGTCTGCTAAACTTTAGCTTTAACATCTAATGGCGGTTTGCTGGGGTTTCTATTATTTACTTAGTCAAAGTGGAACTTACTGACATGAAAATGTATGTTCTTCCCAAACTACCCTCAATGGACCTATGAGCTTTTATGCCAGAAAAATAGTCTCCTGTGTCAACACCACCAGTGATGTCCAAGAATGTAATGTGAATTAATGAAAAATGCAGCCAAGAAAACGACAAAAGAAAGAATAACTTTATAGAGATAAAAGGAGTTAAAAAGTCATTGGCGCTAATTGCTTAGAGGTAGTTAGAAGCCTTAATAGAGTATAACATAGCAATATATTTCCTCCTTCTGAGTGGAAATAGCATTGCTTACCAGTAGTTACATATAGTTCACTCAGCACAAACCCATTGTCATCACTAGAAAATCACATACCGTTTAGATGGGTTTCAATACACAACAAGCTGTGTGGTTGGGATATAAACTCTCTGGGCTTGACACGTGAAAACGAGCTCAATAGCCGTATGCTATCCTCGGGTAAACATCACACTAGAGATTCCCATTTGTTGAAATCTGCAAAGATCATCTTTGTTGTCAAATCAATCTCAACACAAAGCTACTACCAGAGGTAAGCTGGGGCTTTGCTGCCAGCAGTGCTCCAAACTTTATGTCAAGCACAGCACCAGTCACACCACGGCCACCACTGCAGTGCCTAGAGAAACTTAAGTTTCTAGAAGAACAGCTGATTTCACTGGGGGGAAAAAAAAATATACCACGGTTTTACATGCTTTTAATTTTTTTCCCCTGACAATATCTTCTCCTGAGACCTAGATCTGGCCTTTGACTACTGCAGAGGTTACAGATTTGAACACACGTCATTCTTTAGTGGGAACTACATTCAAGGATCTTTGGGCTCTGAGGATATTTTGTTTGAGGACTTTGCCCGGAGTATCATTTATTAAACAAATCTGGTTGGCATTTATGATGATAGCATGTTATTTTCCCAAACTTAATTGATTGCACTTGTGATCAAGTGATCAAGCACAAGATCAGCTATTTATTCCAATGGGACCTCATTAGTTGCAGTGCAGGAAATTATTGCTAAATTAACTGGCTCAAAATATTAGTTCTACATATAGTTATTCATAGAGCTATTTATAAAAATTGTTGGGCTTGAGTAAGTATAAGATTCTTCATTAATTAATTGATTTGTTCATATTAGTACCTTAGCCTTTTGTATCTGTCAGTATTTCGGGCCTGACACTAAAATCACGGAAGTTGTAGGAACATTCCCATTAATTCTGAGGGACTTTGGATCAGACTGCTCATGGTGACGCTCCTTTAGATCATAGTAGATGTAAAAGAGAATACGGGTTGTAAAAGAGACTAAGGGCCAGTTTTATCCATTTGCAAATCTGCCATTTAACTTTCAAAGCAGAAATAGATCAACTGATATTTGAAAAGTGAAAAAATATAATGGCTGGTTTTGGAATAAAATTTAACTAGGTAACTCACGGAGTTTTAGAAATTTTAGCGTATGATTTTCAGTACTTTCTTTTCAGTACTTTTGCTTTTTTTCAGGCTAATTGTACTTCAGATATTACTTTTAAAATCAGGATACTTGGGGCATTTAAGGGCAAGTGATTAAAGGACTCTACAAATTTCCAGCTTTTTGTGTGTTCATTTATAATCATCGAATATTCATTCTTTACACACCTATGATACAGTACTTAATTTTGTAATTCTCTGGGCAAAAAGCATATTTTTCTCTATGTATGATCTCTATTATGTATACAACCTAACCAGGACTGGTTAAAAATGTTGGATGCATTCTCAGAGTTATAACTTAGATCTGTTTGGAACTAAATAAACTAAATAGAACTAAACTGTTGGCTTTATAAAGGAAATGCTTCCCTATACCACTACTCCAGAAAGATCCAGAACATTATTCCTTACTGAAAATACACAACGCCAGGGCATTTCTTGTCCTTTTTTTAAAGAATGCCAAGACAAATAAGACATTAAATCTGCACTTAAATTTTATTACTTCCTTACATTCTCAGGAGAGAGGAGGATTTTTACACGCGACTGCTCCAAACTCTGTAGCGCTTTTGGACTCTGCAAGCCACTTGCTTTAGCCAGAAAAAAAAAAAAAAGCTAAATTCTGCAACCCATGCTGGGGAGAAGCTGTTTACAGAAGCTCACCAAACTCTAGAGCTCATGTATGTAGGGGGACATTAATTAAAACTTTCAGTCTGCCGCTTTTCCTTCCCAGCAGATGGCTGCAGCCAAAGGCAATGCCTCTAGTCCCCTCCTAAATGCCTTCCCTGGCACAGGGGCCAACTTTCAAACTCTTTTTCCCTCCAAAATAGAGTGACCATTTGAGAACGCTGCATGGCCTGAGCCAAGTCCTAAATTATGCCTGGGAGTTATTTAGGAAACTTCGAGCTATTATATAAAATACCCCAGGCTCTACCCTAACAATTAAACAGTGTAAACAATCACTTGCTAGGGTCTAAGCCTGTGCCCTGGCATTGCTTAATTTACTGTTACTGCTAATAGGAGCACGTCTTGGTAATATAAAGGATCTCAGATGATATAGATTCTGAGCCATGCTTAGATGCTGAATATAATTCAGAAATAGGTCCTATATTGGAATAAACCTAAAAGGAGATATTTCCTATTTAAGAACTAGGAATACCTTCTGATTAGCTGTAGCTATCAGTGTATTCTCACATGAGGTAACTCCCTGCTTTGAATGATTAATTTTAATAGATGTCCAATAAAAGTTATATTTATTTGGGTAGTTATTCCAAATGGATGAGAATCCAGTTGAACCAAGGCAGCCGGAACAACTGCCCCCAGGTATCCAGAACCCTCCAAACCCTGCTCTCCCCTAGTAGCATCTCTGCTTGGCCCTCCCTTTCTCACATACAGCATTTTCTCCCAGATTCTGGGTGATATTTTGGCCTGCAGCCCTGCCTGTGAACATGAAGTTGCTTTTCTGGAGCAGTGAGGAGCCAAGCTTGGCCGTTTGTCATCCTTCCTGCTACATCCCTGACATAGCTCTGGAGGCATGACCCACACTTTAGCTGGTTCGGTTCTTTCTTCAGATGCTGTAGCTACAGACTCCTCAGGAGATGGCTTGTGCAAAATAGAGGGAGCTTGGCTCAGAGTTGGAGGGAAAGAATTAATTATTTACTGGAGGTTTTTGAGGCGCAATGGGACCAGGGTGCTAGAAAACTTCCACTGGGCTCCCCTTCCCACAAAAGTTTGGACAAGATGATCTTTGCAGGTTCCTTCCAGCCTGAGCTGATCTATGGTTCTGTGGTTGGTGCAGGATGTAAAGTCAGGAGTCTATGCTCACTCTTTTTTGTTGTTGTCCTTTCAATCTCAACCTTATAGGCCACTGTTCTGGAGGGAGCTTTCCACACAAGACTTTAACTTTGCACTTTCAGATAAAAAGTCACCTTTCTGTTTAAATGGTGGCAGTGAAAGGTTTGTGACCATGGCTTCCTTCAAAAATCATAGAGCTAATAGAAGAACTGCACATTCAGATTTATTTTTTTAATCTTCAACTCTGAAGCTACTGTGAAGACTTTTGAAGGAACAAAGAATATTTGAGTAACTGGGATTAGGGATACATGGCAAAGGTATTTAGAAAATTCCGAGAATGTGGGCCATTGCCTCACATTATTCCACTACAGACAACTTACATGTTCAGCACATTAATTTAAAAAAGAAAAAAACCAACAGAATAAAATACTCGTTGCATGAATGTAGCCACTAGATGGGAGGCGAGAGCTGGATAGGAACTGGGAGCATCAGTGCCATGGGGTGCACTGAGTGAGCTCTCATCAGCTGCTGCCACCAGCTGTGACATGCCACACTGGAGCCACACACTAACACATCTGGGACCACTTGTGTAAGTGTACACCAGCAGGTCATTCACTGAACTGGAAACATTTTTCTATGAATCGGTAGCGGCGGTGGTGAATAGTTGAGGGAGCGGGCTGCTTTAGAAATAACTGTTAATTCTCTGCCTCTAAATGGCTTTGCCGTAGGAAATTCTCCACCTTCGTCTGCAGCGCTGATGGGAAGGAACGTCTTTCACATTATCTTATCTACATGAGGTCTATAAAAAATACAGCTGCCACGGGCTTTTATGGGGCAGGAGTGATATTAGCCTATGTGTTAAGAGGTGAAGTTCGAGACCTTAGAATGTCACAGACTCTCTGTGTAGCTTTAGGCAAACTGTTTTTTTCCTCCGTATTTCAGTTCTTCCTTAGCTCTTCTTTGTTGTATTTTTTTTTCTGTTTAAGTGAATTTCCTTCCTTCCTTCCTTCCCCAGTGGAGATTAATATTACAGAGATTGTACTATCTTAATAGTATACAATACAGAAACGTCTTTGAGCGATTCATGGGTACAATTTTAATAAGAAAAAGTCTGAATTTTTCACAGTTTTGTTTGGCTCCTTATATTTGATTTTAGCCATAACAGAAATTTAGGCCAGCTTGTTGCCTAAAATTATTTGTAAAAACTGACCAAAGTGAAAAGACTAAAAAAAAAAGGTAATAATTTGAAACTAAAGAGACATTGGTTTCAGCCAGAAGGGGTGTGGGTTGAGTAACCCATGATCTATGCTGGTCATGTAAGTAATTAAAGAATAACAGATAAACAAAATAGTGGGTAAAAAAGGGTGGTTTAACTCACAACCCTTTTGCCAGAATTCTAAATGTAGTGATACAGACAGAAAGAAGTATAATTTGACACCTCTGACAAAGGACTTCTGTAACACCCTGGTAGGACCTCAAAGTGAATACGAGCATCGTATCACACTCCCGTCTTAGGAGTTATGGCAACTTCACTGAGACAGGGAGAGGGAAACAGAGGATCCCTCATAAGAATAGTTGGGAGGAATAGGGTTGGAAGGGTTGGAAGGAACCTTTAAAGGTCATGGAATCATGGAATTGTTGGAGTTGGGAGGGACCTCTAGAGATCATCTAGTCCAACTCCCCTGCTAAAGCAGGATTGCCCAGAGCATGTTACTCAGAACTGCATCCAGGCGGGTCTTGAAGATCTCCACAGAAAGGGACTCCACACCCTCCCTGGGCAGCCTCTTCCAGGGCTCTGTCACCCTCACCATAAAGAATTTTTTTTTTCTCATATTTGAATGGAACTTCCTTTGTTCCAGCTTGTGCCCATTGCCCTTCATCCTGTCACTGGGAACTACTGAAAAGAGACTGGCTCCACCTTCCTTCAACCCACCCTTCAGATACTTAGAACCATTAATAAGGTCTCCCCTCAGCCTTCTCTTCTCCAGACTAAAGAGTCCCAGCTCTGTCAGCCTTTCCTCACAAGGAAGATGCTCCAATCCCTTAATCATCTTTGTTGCCCTACGCTGGACTCTCTCCAGTAGTTCCCTGTCTCTCTTGAACTGGGGAGCCCAGAACTGGATGCAGTATTCCAGTTGTGTCCTCACCAGTGCAGAGTAGAGGGGGAGAATGACCTCCCTTGACCTACTGGCCACACTCTGCCCTATGCAGCCCAAGATTCCATTGGCCATCTTGGCAACAAGAGCACATCACTGGCTCATGGATAGTTTACTGTCTACTAGGACCCTTAAATCCTTCTCCTCAGAAGTGCTTTCCAGCAGGTCTGCCCTTAACACATATTGGTGCCCAGAATTCTTCCTCCCCAGGTACAGGACGCTACGGTTGCTCTTGTTGAACCTCATTAAGTTCTTCTCTGCCCAACTCCCCAGCCTGTCTAGGTCATGCTGGATGGTGGCACAGCCCTCTGGAGTATCAACCAGCCCTCCCAATTTAGTATCATCTACGAACTTGCTAAGGATACACTCGGTCCCCTCGTCCAGATCATTGATGAATATGTTGAACAAGAATGGACTGAGTATTGACCCTTGGGGGACACCACTGGTTACAGGCCTCCAACTTGACCCTGCTCCATTAATTACAACCCTCTGAGTCCTGTCACACAGTGAGTTCTCAATCCACCTCCCTGTCCACTCATTGAGCCCACACTTCCTCAGTTTTCTAATGAGGATGTTATGGGAGATAGCATCAAAAGCCTTGCTGAAGTCAAAGTAGATGACATCTGCTGCTCTCACCTCATCCAGCCATCCAGTTATAACATCACTGAGGGCTATCAGATTGGTCAAGCATGATTTACCATGGTAAATCCATGTTTACCGCTTCCAGTGATTTCCTGTTCTTTACGATGTTTGGAGATGACATCTAAAACAAGTTGCTCCATTACCTTCCCAGGGACTGAGGTGAGCCAAATTGGCCTGTAGTTCCCTGGGTTCTCCTTCTTGCCCTTTTTGTAGACTGGAGTGATATTTGCCTTCCTCCAGTCCTCAGGCACCTCTCCTGTTCTCCATGACCTTTCAAAGATGAAGGAGAGCAGCCCAGCAATAACATATGCCAGTGCCATCAGCACAGAGAGACTGGTCATTCCGTCCACCTTCCCTGCAATGAGCAGGGGCATCTTCAACTAGATCAGGTTCTCAGAGGCCCATCCAACCTGACCTTGAATGTTTCCAGGGATGGGGCACCTCCTACCTCTCTGGGCAACCCTCATTGTAAAAAATTTCTTCCTTATATTTCACTTTTGCCAGCATTGGCAATGTCTTCACATTTTCACTGGAGTTTCTTTTGCCCTTTTTTCCCCTCTTTTTTTTTTTTTTATCTTTTATTCTTAACTTACCTTTTTCTGTCTCTGTTTTTTTTCTCTTCAGCCAAGGAAGTGTGTTCAGTAACTCTGCTGGCGCAGCCTGTATGGGCATGGAGCTAATTGAATCATATTAACATATGTATATTTTGGTAAAAAAGGTAAAAATAAGAACACCAAACCCGAACCTATACATCAAGCTAATTTTTGGAGTCCGGCTGCCTGTGCTCAAGGCCGGCTTTGACATGGCCTTACTGGGGACTTCTGCTGCCCCTCAGCTCAGGCTCAGGCCCTTGCCCTTGGTTTTTGCTGATGCTGAGCTGCTGACTTGCTTTGCTGACGTGCTGGCCCTGCTCTGCTCACCTGGTCAGGTGCTGTGGGACAGTGCTCTGTCGGGGAGGGCACTGCCCTGTCCCTCGCTGTCACCTGCAGCTTCTGCCTCACCTGCCCTCCCCCAGCACCTGTTCCTCCTGCTCCCTGACACTGTCTTTTCCATCGTTGCTGCTTTCTTATTTCTCCTTTTGAAAATTTGTCTTGCTTTGTCCTCAAGAAAACAGAACAGCAACATTAACAGCTTCGGACCATTTCAGTGACATTGTCTTTCATCTTTTCTCTACAAAGGACTATCTAAATGAAAGTAAAATGTGGGAAGTTTCCACAAAACCCACTCTCTTTTACAAGAGAGAAAGGCATTAAATCATTAAATCATGTTGTTAAAACGTCATCAATATTTTCATTATTTTTCCTGCAGGAAGTTTTAATAATGTTTGCCATGAGATGAAGGAAGCCCAAAACTCAAACCTTAACTCAGAGCTTCGTATCATTTAGTATTCTAATATTACCCTTAGGCTAAAATCTTACTTTCCATACCCATTTGTTCCATCAAAACTACCATAAAACTGTTTATTTATCAAAGAAACAAGCCTTTTAGAAACAGTTCTCCCTGTCTGAGAAGGTACTTAATCTAGGCAAACTGAAAAGATTAGTAATTAATAGAACTTGGATACCTGTTGCTGAAATTATGCTTTAAATATGATACATGGAGGAGGTGGATTGTACTTTGGAGAAGCAGCAGCATATTCTGGGAGACCAACACCAAACCTGGGCTTCCAAAGTTCAGTCCCCTGACATGTACAGCCTGGTCCCTTCTCCACTTCAGATATTTTAATGATTGTGAAGGTGCAGTCCTTTGCTAACAGTCGGGTTAGCATCCCTGGGCTGACCACTGCAACCCTGCTGTTCGTTGCTGTTTGTTATCTGCTGCTGCTCCAATTCAGACAGTGTGTCTCCATCTCCAGAAGAGATAATTGACTGGCCAGACCCCAGAGCTCCAACCTCTAATAGTTCTGTAAAAGTTACAGCTTGATTAACAGTACATGGAGATGTCTCACTGCTGGTGTCCTCTGCAGTACCTGTGATATCTAGGAAGAGTGATGCAGCCACCTTTGTTACATGACCCACTGTGCTGTTAAGACAGGAGCATTAACACACATGAAAAGCCTTCTGGGTCCTCAGTACAGAGTTTTAAAGTCTTCATAGAGGACCAAATGGCATTTAAAGCCCACATACTCTTTGACTCAGCATGAAAATACTTTCCTCTTTCCCTCTGGTTCTTAAACTAGTTTTAATATACAGTGAAGGTAGATTTGTCCGGGGCAATTTCTTATCCCAGCAATGTTTGGTCTCTCCTCTGCTTCTGCCTCTTCTCTCCTACATTAAAAGCCTTTTATTAGCAAAATCTTACTTCTGGCTAAAATGTGACAGACTAATGCCTAACACAAATATATAAATGGACCTGGTTCATTTGGTTCTCTCTCGTCCCTTCCCCAAGGAGTGTGAACCTTTCTTCAGGGAGCCTCAGGCTGTTTCCTTGGCCTGGATTACCCTTTAGGAGCAGAAGTGTTGTGCTGAATAGGGCAGCAATTTACACAATGCTTTCATTTGTGAAATGCTATTGAACTGCTAGTAATTACAGCGCTGTAGTGTACAGAGGGGAAGTTGACCCAGATTGGATGAACTGAGCAAACATCACATCCATGTTTTCCTTAAAGCCTCTTGCTGCTGTGCTACCAGAACCAGCAGCTGGTAAATGTTGGCAGTGAATATTTTCATTTTCATATCATCTTAATTCGTCTGAACTGGCCAAGTTAAAATAACTATGTCTTGTGTTCATGAGTGGTTATCACTGGTCTGCCTATAACTGCGTCTGGTGCTACGGAGCAAGCTAGGAGT
Source organism: Nycticryphes semicollaris (assembly GCA_013400055.1). Lineage (NCBI taxonomy): Eukaryota > Metazoa > Chordata > Aves > Charadriiformes > Rostratulidae > Nycticryphes > Nycticryphes semicollaris. The sequence goes on along the minus strand of VXBJ01004673.1, from coordinate 218,423 downwards.
GAAAAAAGGCATTACAGACACTTTTCCCAGGAGTGGCAGGGAGAGCTGGATTTGGAAGATTCTGACCTCCTTTTCTGTGTTCATTGGCTACACAGATGGTACCCATAACTCCTGTATGATTCTTTCTAGTGAGGGTGCCAAAGCATTGGAACAGGCTGCCCAGGGAAGGTGTGGAGTACCCTTCTCTGGAGATCTTCAAGACCCACCTGAATGCAGTCCTGAGTAATGTGCCCTGGGCAATCCTGCTTTAGCAGGGGAGTTGGACTAGATGATCTCTAGAGGTCCCTCCCAACTCCAACAATCCCATGATTCACAACATTTCTTTACACAAGTAAGAAGCACCTTTCACAACAGGCATTGCCTTCCTCTCTCCATTTTGCCCACACTCTGCTCTTGTTGCAGCTACAGACAAAGGAGATGCTGCAACTTATTGGTCCCCTCAAGAACCATCTGCTTGCACTTCAGTGCATCTATACCAGTGACCAAAACCCACACTACTAACCAAAACAGAGCAGGGTTGGGGTTGTTTTTATTTTTATTTTGTAGGAGGTAAGAAAACCTAAAAGAACTAATAGAACACAGCCCATATAACTAAAGTCCATCACCCTCCAAAATGGGATATCTGCATCCAACTTCCTTGTTGGGAATGGTCTATGTGCAAGCTGTGCCTGGAAAAGTGCAAGCTCAGCGCAGAACCATGCCAGGATTTTGATTAGCATTTAATGTAGATAATCACAGAACAGTGGTTGTACCCACAGTCCAATAAGCTTACTGGTATAGACAGAGCCCAGATGGCTACCTAGCAGGGCATGGAGCCCACCCACAAACCAGGACAGGCACACATGCACCAGGCTGTCACCCTTCACATTCTAAAGTCCTGATTGCCTCTTGCTAATGAATAGCAGGTTTAAAACTCTCCACAAAAATTATCCTAATTACATAAATTGGTAATGTAAATTGATGGACATCCAAAGATATATATATTTTATTTCCAGACTGTATGTATTCCTTTAACAGAAACCAACAGAGGCAGAGACATTACTGGAAGCAGCAATGGCTTCCACCAAAAAGCAGCCCCTCGGACCCTCTTTGTTGCCTCACCTTTGTGTAACTACTGTTAAATACTTTGTTATTTCGTTTCTGACATCAAGCTTTGGTCTGACCCAAAGCTGAGAAAAGAGGACGAAGGTTGCAAAAAGAAGAGGAATGATGAAAAGTATTATGAAAAAGAAAAAAAGGTTGAACATAATAGTGCTGCTTCTTTTTATGTTACATATAAGACTGGAACTGTAAATGGGTACCAGTAGTGCAAGAAACAGCTTTCCATTCTGTTGTCAGAAGTCCAGAGCTAAGTATAATATTCAGCATAAAATGAGTATGAATTATTTTTATTATTTACCTCAGTCTAAATATACAGCACTTGTAAAAGACAGATATGCTCATTATTTGGATAATTTCCTTGTGAGTTAAGGAACAGAATGAACTTCTGGGTAGAAAAGGAGGTGTTCACTGTATTCATCACGTAAATGCTATTCAAGGTAAGTGCTCCAGAAGAAGACAACAGTTGTTTGTGCATCCTTTTGTTCCACTAAATGCTTTATATGGGATTTGGGATACAGTTTTATGTAACCAACAATTCAAAAGCAAACACTGCCATCCACAAAGAATTATATCTTTAGGGAGAAAAGCTTTTTGTCAGAAAGTAGCAAGAATTCCTTTTGATGACAGTGCAGCGGTACTTCCCTGTGAATGGAACCATTTCATGAATGACACCGTTTCATTGTACTGACACCGAAGGCTGAACTGGTGGCTGCTCATTTGTGACACTGACATTTCATGAACCAAATGGGCTGCCTATAAAATGAAAACTGTGGGAATTTTCTACAGCTCTCCTTTCCCCTTGTCCCTCCTCCACTGGGGTGGATTGACCTTGGCCGTTCACCAGGTGACCACCAAGCTGCTCTATTACTCCCTCTCCTTCAGAAACAGGCTTCTTCAGCACAGGTTGCTCATGGGGTGACAAGTCCTGCCAGAAAACCTGCTCCAGCATGAGATCCTCTGTCCATGCAGCCACAGGAGCCTGCACCAGTGCCACAGCCTCCTTTGGGCATCCACTCGCTCCAGTGCGGGATCCTCCACAGCCTGCAGGTGTGCAGCCTGTGCTCCACTGCTAACATCTATGGTCTGCAGGGGGACAGCTTGCCTCACCAGGGTCTTCATCACAGGCTTTGAGGAATCTCTGCTCCAGCGCCTGGAGCCCTCCTTCACTGACCTGGGTGTCTGCAGAGTTGCTGCTCTCACACATTCTCACTCCCAGCTGCTGTTGCACAGCACAGTGGTCTTTTCCTCTTGTGACTATGTTATCGCAGAGGTGCTACGGCTGTCATGGGCTGAGCCTCGGCCAGTGGCAGGTCCATCTTGGGACTGGCATTGGCTCTATTGGACATGGGGGGAGCTTCTATCAGCTTCTCACAGAAGCCACCCCACTACCAAAACCTTGCCATGCAAACATCCACTTTCATTCATCCTCTTCTGAACACCATTTCTTACGTACCTGGGAAGTTGTACCGGTTTTTGCTGGGATAGAGTTAATTTTGTGGAAAGGAGTCATGCTGGAGCAGTTCATGAGGAACTGCATGCCATGGGAAGGACTCACTTTGGAGAAGCTTGTGGAGGACCCTCTTCTATGGGAGGGAATCCAGGCTGGAGGAGGGCATGAGTGTGAGGAGGACTGAATGGTAGAGATGAAGTGTCATGGACTGACCACAGCTCCCATTCCCCAACGCAAGGGGAGGAGGATGCTGGGGGAGGAGGTAAAGAAGTTGGGAGTAAATGTGAACCTGGGAAGAATGGAGGGGTGGGGGAAGGTGGTTTTTAAATTGGTTCTTATTTCTCAGTATTCTGCTCTGTTTAATTGGTGATAAATTAATTTCCCCACGTCAAGTCTGTTTTGCCAGGGATTGCAATTGGTGAGTGATCTCTCTCGGTCCTTATCTCAACCCACAAGCCCCTCGTTGTCTGTTCTCTCCCCCAGTCCAACTGAGGAGGGGAGTCACAGAGTGGCTTTGGTGGGCACCTGTTGTTCACCTGGCCTAAGCCCACCACTGTGGGCTCAGTGCTACCTCCAAGGCACAAAGCAGAGCAGGTTGTAAAAGGAGCAGGACCTGAACCCATCCTAGAAATCATAGAAACACAAGGTTGGAAAGGACCTACAAGATCATCTAGTCCAGCTGTCCTCCTATCACCAATATCACCCACTAAGCTACTAAATCATGTCTCGTAGTACCTCGTTCAGACGCTGCTTGAATACACAGGGCAAGTGTAGAGTCTTGCATGTGGGCAAGAACAACCCCAGGTACCAGTATAGGTTGGGAAATGACCTGTTGGAGAGCAGCGTAGGGGAAAGGGACCTAGGGGTCCTGGTGGACAGCAGGATGACCATGAGCCAGCACTGTGCCCTTGTGGCCAAGAAGGCCAATGGCATCCTGGGGTGTATTAGAAAGGGGGGTAGTTAGGAGGTCGAGAGAGGTATTCCCCGCCCTCTACTCTGACCTGGTGAGACCTCATCTGGAATATTGTGTCCAGTTCTGGGCCCCTCAGTTCCAGAAGGACAGGGAACTGCTTAAGAGAGTCCAGGCCACAGCCACAAAGATGATGAAGGGAGTGCAGCATCTCCCATATGAGGAAAGACTGAGGGAGCTGGGTCTCTTTAGCTTGGAGAAGAGGAGACTGAGGGGTGACCTCATTAATCTTTATAAATATGTAAAGGGTGAGTGTCAGGAGGATGGAGCCAGGCTCTTCTCAGTGATGGCCAATGATAGGACAAGGGGCAATGGGTGCAAGCTGGAACATAGGAGTTTCCACTTAAAAATGAGAAAAAACTTCACGGTGAGGGTGATTGAATAATGGAACAGGCTGCCTAGAGAGGTTGTGGAGTCTCCTTCTCTGGAGACATTCAAAACCTGCCTGGACGCGTTCCTGTGTGACCTGATCTGGGTGTTCCTGCTCTGGCAGGAGGTTTGGACTAGATGATCTTTCAAGGTCCCTTCCAATCCCTGATATTCTGTGATTCTGACCTCCAGGGACTGTGACTCCACCACCTCCCTGGACAGGCCATTCCAGTGTCTGACCACTCTTTGGGAAAAAACGTTTTTCCTGACATCTAATCTATATCTCCCCCCTCCTTTTGTAGATCCGATGGGCAGGAGTCTGCAGGCAGGGGCAGAAGTGGCGGCTGTTCTCCAGTACAACAGCTGTAGCGCTGTGGTCCCGGTGGACTATTGCTTGCTCGCCTTTTGGATACGTTTTGCAGGCAGAAACAGGCCATCAATTATTTTCCAAATTACTCACATTGCGTCTGGCTATAAAGAGAGTGCCTGTCTGTGATTGATTTTTACCCTGTTTAATAGGATGGTGTCCATGGATGGAAGGACAGCTTCAAAATGCTTCCTGAATACAAGCATCTGACCCGAGTTTCTACAATAAATGCCAAATGCTACACTTTTTTAGTTCTCATAGAACATTAAATAAAGCCAGGAGCAGATGAAAGAGAGCTGGATTACCGTCCTCACTGAACAAATCAGTACCGTGTCAGGTACTTGTAGACATAGAACAATTGCAAATTTCAGAGTAATAAACTGATCCTGGGAAAATTCTGCAGATGTAATTACCCCAGTGCTCAGTTATCTCATGATCACAAATTTCCCACCGTCTAGTACTTTCCATCTCTTTCCAGGAAGTGCTATTTTTTTTGTTGTTTGATTTGATTTGTTTCTTCCTCAGAATTAAATCTAAATGACCTATGCAGCTATTTTATAATTCCTGTAATTAACATGTCCTGCATCATCTTTTAATCACTAACTGGCAATGGTTTCAGCGTGTCCTACAACTACTTTTACTTCAGGAAGTTCCGTAAGGCAGATAATCCTCCTCCCCTTGGCACTGCTCTTTGAACACCACTTCACAGGAACATGAGGGCCGTGAAAGCCTTGCAGCCAGTGGAGGAAGGTGCATGAAAGGAGTCCCCGCAGTGCCCACTGTGACATGGATTTTCAGTTGCTCTGAGCTGCAGTTCTCTGAGGTTTTCTGAAATTAGAGCAGACTCTGGGAGTAATGCTTTATGCCATACGCTGTACTTCCCAAAGCCAAAGTGAATCATAGGAGTGGGAGGGCAGCTGACAGCCACCTTGGGGTTCTGCTGGTAGGACATGGATTTCTGTGATATCACAGCCATGCGCATCAAAAGAGACCTGGTCGGATGTATTATACCCAGCTGTGAAAACCATGAATGGTAGAATTCCCTCTTAAAAAGAGAGATTTGTCTTGCACCACCACAGTTCTTTTCCCTTCTTCTGTCATCTATTTTCAGTTCTACTAAACACGGTGGAAACATTGCATGAGGACACATGGGATGTCTGAAGGTGCAAAGCCTGCTGGAATAGCGCTGGGGGACTGTGGAAATGCAGGAAGCCAGAATTCATGCATTCCTGTCCACAGTGCTTTTGGGGAGCTGACTTTGAGGAGGACTGACCCCTGCCAATGCCTGGACATAGTCTTGGAGAAATCCTGGTGGAGGTTCAGAACAGGGCCACAAGACCTCCCCAGTCCTCTTTTATTACTACCACAAGACCCAACTGACCATAAGCTGGAGACAGATGTCAAGACTGGAAATGTCTCTGGCCATGTGCAGAACTTTAGACACCTACGTCATTTCACAAGCATCAAGGTAGGTCCATGCACTTGCTTCTAATAAATGGAGTGGTTTATCTCTAGGACACCTTCAGAATTCAAGTATGGCTTTTCAGATTGCAATTCTGGTGAAGTTAGTGGGATAAGGTAGAAAAGCATTGGAAATCAGAGACATTGCCCAAAATTATCATATGATCTTCAGCGCGTCTCAGTAAGTTTGTCACACACTGCATCTGCTTTTATTCAAATATTTAAGATAAATAATATAGGAACTGACAAAGATTCACAAATATCTAAGCATTTGTGGTATTTTCCCAAGTGACCCACTTACTGAAGGGACGCTGCGCTCTGACTTTGAACTGCACTGAGAGGAAGTCGACGCTGGGCGCCCATCAAATTGAACAGCGAAAGCGAACCTGTACGTTGGCAATGCTTGTCTGGTAAGTCCCAGTATACACAGATCCATATAGATCTTTTATTTTCACTAAGTGACAGAAAAAAATATTTTCCTTTAGCCACATGGTAATGATTCATGCTGGGCAAAATCCTGGTGGCTTCCTCAAATGTTTCTGTATTTGAACCGTGCTCTAATTCCTATTTGAAGCGTGAACTGCCAACATTTTTGACAGCTGCAGCATCTTCTGTAATCGTATTTATTCTTCATCAAAGCTTAAAGACAGTCAACACACCCCAGGCTTTTAGCATTTAGCTACTCAACAGCTGTGCTTTACAGATTCAAGTGCAGAGCATCTAATGTTTCTGTGTTCATCACAGCTGTAGCAATCAAACTTGTGAACAGCAGTTTTGGAGTGTGAAGCATAGCTGTTGGACACAATGGTCTTTTCATGAGCAATCCTTAATTGGTGACATAGACAACATGACCATCATCTTTGGCCATACATCTTGTGAAAAACCCCTCAGGCACCACTATGTGCTGGTGGCCCCCCAGCTGGAAAAGCAGCTTGGCAGAAAAGAACCTGTGGGTCCTGGTGAACACCAAGTTGAACGGAAGCCAGCAATGGGCCCTTGCTACAGAGAAGGCCAACGGTACCCTGGGCTGCATTAGGCAAAGTACTGGCACCATATCAAGGGTGGTGAGCAGTCCTTCTCTGGAATCTCCCTCCATGGAGATATTTAAAATCTGGAATGTTGGACCACATGACCTCTAGAGGTCCCTTCCAACCTCAACCATTCTGTGATTCTATGAAATGGAATGGAAAACCAACTTCTGGACTTCCTTCCATAAGGCTTGTCAAGGCAAAGAAAGGAGTTCCACGTGTAGTGTGAAACTTCATAGCAAGGAGTGTTACAGAACGGTCCCTGATCAATGTACCTCAAACTAACTCCTTTCTAAAATCTTGAGTTGAGGTTAAATACACTGGGTCTCTTCAACCTGGAAAAGGGAGAGGAGAGAGAGTACGACAGTGATCTGTAAAACCACGAATGACTTTGAGAAGGTAAATGCAATAATTATTTTCACATTACAAAACTAGGGGTTATCAGATGAATATCAGGTAGCAGGCTTAAAAGGCACACTTTTTGGCACAATGCATAATTAAAGTATGGACTCACTGCAACCACATGGTCTGGAAGCCAAATATAAAGGATTGTAAAAGAAGATTCCATGAAGAAATGGGAAAAAAAAAGTCCCTCAAGACTTGAGCAGTCCCAAAACTAAAGCTAGCTGATATCTGCACAGAGGGATTGTATATCAAAACAGTATTTCTGTGCATTTACTCAGTTCGTATATTTTCTTCCCTAAAAAAATGTGGAAATTTAGTCAGAGATTAAACTCAGGTTTAGATAGATGTAGCAGAGCAGTTATTCTAATGAGGCAGATATAGTAGACAAAAAAAAACCCAAACCTGAAAATGGCCTTTAAACATTTCTGGGTTAGCTTTCAATAAAAAATTAAAAATCTAAGAAGCTGGGTATCGTACTCCATCTGGCCTTGTTCTGTACCAGCAAAACCAACATGAATTGAATCCATGTTTCTAAGAGGCAAGCTCTATATGCATGAAGCCTAGGGTAAATAAGCATTTGGTGACTGCAATATTCACATCATGAAGTAATTTTGCATTGATGGATGGATGACTAGGATCTAACCAGATGTTTGCATTAAAGCAAATATTCCTATTCTTACCAATGAAGAACAAAATGCATATTACAAAATCGTGAATATCCATCACATTACAGTACGTCCTGTGTTTTCTGAATATTCATTGATCACCACTGGTTACTCAGACACTTGATACAATTTTTGGAGGGTATTAGAAAAATCTCTATAAACGCATAAGAAATCTCTTCACTGAAGAAGGAACTTCTATGCAAGTAGTGGCAAGTAGTAAAAACAAATTGTTTTCCATGAAATAAAGACAGATTATGTCCTTCCAACATCTATTCAGGATTTATTGTGAGCCAAGCCCTGAGGTGTGATGACAAGGAAGAATGAATGAACACTCTTAACTGAATACAAATTTTGAATATACACTAATGACCTGATAAGATCTTCTGAACAAACCTTGGCATTGTCAGGCATGACGGAGAATACAGAATGTCCATAAATACAAAGAAAACACACATTTTAGTGAGCCAGTTCCTGAAACAGATAACCAGCAGCCACACAGGTTCTCCTCCTGAGAACCCTCTTCCAAAATAAAGTCGAGGAAGCCAAGTGGCAGCTCACTTACAGGGCTCATTTTTTAAATGAAACTTTGGAGAAGCAAGCCACCTGGAAAGAAATATAAATTTGACAATTAAAAATTAATGTCTTCTCCATTAGAACTTACTCACTGTAGATGACTGAATTAATGGTGTGCATCTGAAGATGACTGAAGCTTCTGAGAGGCTTCAGAAGATTCTCGCGTTTCTCCTGCGTAGAAAAAAGACAAATTATTTTATCATACATTTTCATTGCAAAGAAGATGTTCTGTTTTAGGAAACCAGCAGCTGGAAACCTTATTACTTAAGTTGAATCAGCCATAGAGATAGGTAGAACTTTGAAAGTTTTGATGAAAAAGTATCAACAGGTTATTCTGGGAGCAACCAGCACGAAAGATGTGGTAAAGGGTGGGTGCCACGTTAACGGAAGATCAGAAATAGTATTCTTATCTACAAGAGTGTGCAGAGAACACATAGTGTTCTGTGGAATCCACAAAGTGGAACCCACAAAGTGGAACATCAGTTTCAGGAATGAGTAATTTTATACAAAAACGATTGGTTACAGGTAACAATTCATATTAGTCACTTTTCTCTTGTTCCAACAGTTGATCCACTCTTAACTAGGATTCTCATGAATGCCCTTTTTGAGTCTTTTCTTGCTTCACATAGGAGATAATATGAACTTGTTGAAGCCGATCAGCTTTCTGCAGGTCAAACTGCAAATCACTTACAAGCAGAGCTGTCAAACACTGCTGAACCCCTGGCTTCCAGCCTTGTTTGCAATCCTTGCTTATTACTTACAGCTTTGTTGTGCAGTGCCCTCTTCGAAGCTGGGCTCCCCAGCCTTGCAGACAGCAGATGTCAGCAAGGCTTTACGGGGCTAGGGGCTGCAGCAGAGCCATGGAGCAATGCTAATTCCCATGATGATCTAAGAGCAGCTGCTCCTACTCGATTGAAGGAATAAAAAAGCAAAAAAGAAACAACTTAATTTTCCAGTGCTGGAAGGCAAACATAAATTACCCAGTGTTTCAGAACCATATTAACTGTTGCACATGGTGAGGGACCAGTTGTGCACTTTGCCTCAGGCCCTACTGCTCCCTCACAGGGCTGACCATGATGGTAGGTTGGAGCATGGTGGGAGGCCAGAGCTCCCCTGTCACATCGCATGGTCACAGCATTGCACCCAAGCCGAGGTGCCCTGGAGGCTGATGGAAGTAGCTCTGTGAAGAGTGAGGCCTGAGGGGGCACCTCCAGCTGGGGAGACCCATTGCGAGGCCCAGCTTTTGCAGAGACAGGCCCTCCTCATGCGTACGGAAAAGCTCACGTATTCTCACGGGTGGATGCTTAACAGAGTGACTGCCATGCCAGGGCACAGAGGAAAGCGAAGGGCATGAACCAGGAGACATGAAGGATCTGGGAGCGGCTGCCCGCTCCAACCCCCGCCTGGAAGACCGGCACCCGCCCAGCCCCGGGCGCTTCTTGTCTTTCCGGCTGATACCGATGGTTCGCTCCCGCCGGCCGGGGCGCATGCGCAGCGCCTCGCCGCGCCGGCCGGCTCCACATCGGCGGAAGGGCGAGCGGAGAGCTGGCGGGGAGATGGACGGCGGTGGCAGAGAGGAGTTGGGTGAGGCGTGTCGGTGCGGCCGAAGGGCAGCGGGATGGCGGCTCGCCGCGGGGCGGAGGGCGGGGAGTGAATGTGAGGAGCGGCCGGACACCTTCCACCACCCCTCTCCTCGGGGCGGAATGGTTCAGCCCGAGGGGGGATGCGCTGCAGCGCTCGGCGCAGCGGGGCGGGCGGGATGAACCATCCCACCTGGGGGAAGGGTGGGCTTTGCCTCGTCGCTATTCTGTGGCGGCGGACCGGGCCTACCTAGCGCGGGGAGGCGGGTGGCGAAGGCTGGAGGGTCAGGAGCCATCCTGGCGGCACCTGGGGCCGGTTGGGCCTGAGGGAAGCGGGACCGCGAACACGGGGCCTCTCCTCCCGTCGCGGCTTTCTTAAAGGGGATGACCCGGCCGTGGGCTCCCCACTGCTTAGGGCAGGCCGCGGCCCCGCATGGCGGAAATCCGTCGTTGACGGGGTGACGGGGGCTGTTCCCTGAATGTGTGGGTCTTACCTGGCTGGGTTTGGGTGTACTTGGGAGATCGCGGCCTTGCACACAACTTTAGGGAATACTTTATCTTTGTAGCCTTAAGTGATGCTTTAAGGTCAAAGGTTGTGAGGTTGTTTATTGGGTTGGTTTTTTTTAAGGGGTATATGTTTTGGTATTTATTGCCGATTATTCTTCAGACTTTTGAATCTGTGTGTGTGGGGGCACATATCTCTTCATTTATTTACCCATAGATAGACGAGATAAGTCACAGCAGGTTTAGTTATAAAGTATAGCTGGTTCTGGGCTGGACTGGGCAGACTGAAAGTCTCATCTCAAAGCTGTGTTCCACTGGAACCTGAAGAATTTGTTCTTTCCAGTGGTAATCATGGGAAGCAGGAGATGGGCTTCAGGTTTTGTTGCCCCAGAGGCTGATTCATCCAGTGCTGAGAGTTTACCACTCCAGAGTGCAGGTGGCAGAAAGAAATTCTAGGTTATTTGTTGCTAAAATGCACAGGGTTGCTGGAGTTTGTCTGTCAGAACCCTTAGAAGCAGAAATTTTCATGGGATTAACTGTTTAGAAATGCAGATAAACACTTGATAAGGTTTCAGAAGTGTTTTAAATGCTTTGATCCTGTTGAATACTTAATAAAACTGCAAATTGTACTGATGTGTCATCTCTTGAATGTTAATCATGTAGAAATGTGTAGCTTGGTCTAGGCAGGACAGTGAATTATTTAAGTCTAACATCTTTCTGAATAAATGATCCATTGGGGGTTGGGGTAAAAGTGCTCCTTTGGAAGTGTATAACAAACTATGGAGACCTATGTAGGCTTTGGTTTAATAACCCGAGTGTCTCGTTTTAGCCTTCTGGATTTGACAGTTGCGGTGCAAAAGCAAACGATGTTTCCTGCTTACGGAGTGGTGTTACTGACTTTCAGCATTTGTTTAGAAGTACCGCTTCTCAAGATTAATAAACTCTACCGTAAAACTGAATAAATCTACTTTATGAAGTTAGGGTCTGTAATGGAGAGGAATAAATGACACAAAGATATATTTTCCAAAGAAGAAGAGTGATTCAAATAACTGCACCGAGCATATCTTTAAAGGTCTTGGAAAACAAACACACGCAACAAAACCTAATGGTAACTTTTACTGTTTTGGAAAATGTAATTATTAATTTTTAATAGGAACTTTTAAACCAAATGAGTTTAACTTTTTAATTTTCATTCTGGAAAATACATTTTAGTTTGAGGGAGTTGGTTGGTTTGTTCTATGTTTCTAGTATTCAGTAGGAATTGTGGTAGTGGAAAGTAAAAAGGGAGCTGACTTGTGTGTGCTTGAACAAGACTACCTGCTAGCTTCCCCTGGGACTAGAAAAAGTTATGAAAATTTAGTGCCTGTCCCTAGCACTGCCGTTCACAGTCACTTTGCGGTGGCCTGTCATTTCTTTGGTGGCTGGGGAAGCGCATTACTGCGTAACGTGGCAGATCCTGCCGGTCTCACGTGTGTCTGGTGGAACAATGCTGTACTTTACGGTTTGATGCCGTCTGGAGAAATGATGGGGAGGTTATTTATAGGTTGAAGTTTGGGAAGTGGAGAAACGAGTATTTCTTTTTGTGGTTGAGGGAGTAACAGATTTATACGGCGAGCTGCTTACCCAGCCAGCTGCAGATTCTGAAAATAACCAGTGACAACGTTTTCTTTGTAACTAAATTTTTCTCCCTAGCCCTGGTTCAGACCACTGAATTGGAAAGGTCTGTTGTTCAGACTTGATCACTAATCTTGTCCTGTAAGAGCAGCCACAGGTTGGTGAGGTGAGAGAAGCTCTGGGCACTCCCTCTGGATCCTAATGTGGCTTTCTACAGCCCGTGAGAAAATATTAGCATGAACCCACATTTCAGGCTAGTATGAAGATGATGTGCTTCTGATTTTTTTCCTTATACAACAGCCAAAACAGCTGCTTTTTAAATTGAATCCATATCCCTATTACAGAGGCATTGGGTCATCCTGTATTTAATAGACACATTTCACACAACTGCAAATCTTGTGCTATGCTTCTGGCCATGTTCTCGTATAGAAGCTGTGACTGAGTAGTGAAGTATCTGCTTTGAAAGACTCCCTTCACCTGGTGCTTTTTGCCTGGCATTTAACACTGTGCTCCAGCAAGATCTGCGTGTTCCTTCTCCCATAAATGAGTAAAAACAGCTGCTGTAACCAGTGTTAATCTATATCCTGGCCCCCAAATCTTGTTATACTTCTGTGACAAATCCAGTTCTACCCAATTACACTGACTTCAAAACCCTCCAGTTAAAAACAAACAAAAACAAAAAAAAAAAACCCAAACCCTGAACCAGATCATACTGCCAAATTGGATTTGGAAAAGGGATTTGAGATAGGAGTTTGTCTGGGAGGTGACCTCTGAAGGAACAGTAGGAGATTGTATTTGGCTTTCTTTTTAGTATCTCCTTTGCTTTTATCATCCTGTGCAGCCCTGGCAAACTGCTTCCTCCTTTTACCTCTGTTTCACCCATAAAATGAAAAGGATATAGATGAGCTTTATCCCTTGTGGTGCTAAGAGGCTCAGTTAATTTTGGAAGTGTTAATGGCTTGAGCAGTATAGAAAAATCAACTGAAGTTCTTGCTTGAAAACTCATTTCTTTGCAGAGCTTTTGTATCGAAAGATTACCCGGCTGTGCTATAAAAGCTTTAGAATTAAGTACATTTAGTAGCAGTTCAAAGGCTTCTTTGTCGATATGTCCATAGACATTGACAAGATATTGGCAAATTCTAAGAGACAGAAAAATATACATGAAAATACAAAATTGGAAATATTGACCACATGAATATTGTCCGTCTGCTTCTGCTTAGCCTGGCCTCTATCAGGAACAGCGTCGTGAGTAGAAACTGGGAGGTAATTGTCCCTCTGTACGCAGCACTGGTGAGACCCCACCTCAAGTACTGGGTCAAGTTTTGGCCCTCTCACTACAAGATAGACATTGAGGTGCTGGAGTGGTTCCAGGGAAGGGCAACGAAGATGGTGAGGGGTCTGGAGAGTAAACCTTATGAGGAGAGGCTGAGGGAGCTGGGGTTGTTCAGCCTGGAGGAGGTTGAGGTGAGACCTTCTCTCTCTCTACAACTACCTAGAAGGAGGGTGTAGAGAGGTGGGGGTCGGTCTCTTCTCCCAAGTCACAGGCAATAGGACAAGAGGAAATGGCCTCAAGTTGCGCCAGGGGAGGTTTGAACTGGATATCAGGAAAAATGTTTACACTGCAAGAGTTATTAAGCCTTGGAATGGGCTGCCCGGTAAAGTGGTTGAGGCACCAAAAGACAGGTTGACATAGTGCTCAGTGGCATGATTTAGTGATGGGTTTAATCAGCTTTTGGTTGATGATAGGACTAGATGATCTTAAAGGTCTCTTCCAACCTAGACAACTCTATGATTCTAAAGAAATGCCTGAGATTCCGCCATTCTATTATGTTTTATTGATAGTCAAGGCTTCATTCATTTCAACCTGTAGAACAATGATGATGGACAGGTTAGGGAGAAGTGTACTGAAAGCAGAACTCTAATACGTAACAGAAACCTGTACGTGTGCAGAAAACTTTCACTGCTTGAACATAGTGACTGCAGAATAGGAGCTGCTCCTTTCACATCGAGAGGGTCCTGTGCTGTCAGGACTCCAGTTTTGTGTGAGATACATTGCCTTGAACGTCAAGCCACTTAGTGAATAAAACTTTGATATGTTTTTTTCAAAGTATTTGTTAAGATGCATTGCTTTTCTGTCGCTATCAGTGATGGCTCATGCCTTTCAGGTGGGAAGGCAATTGAGTATGAAATTGGCATGTTGTATTGCATAAGTGACACTAATAAAATAGAACAATTTTGTGGGAAAACAGATAGTGAAACATATGCAGCTTATACCTCCCCAGGAACTGGAAATAAATATTCAAACCACCATGCTAGATTTATTTAGACACCACTTTTTTTTTACCTGAAAGGATGGCACTTTACCCAAGTGGCTTAAGTTATAATAGTGGGGGCTGTATTAAATTCACTCTTGTGTTCTTTTTGGCATAAGATGATTGCGTAGCGTGGAAGCCCTTGCAGTGATGAAGGAGCACAACAGGGCTTGAAGGGGTCTAAAGTTGGAATAAGCAATTATGGCAAGAGCACATGCTTATAGTTGTTTTTCTCAGTAGTGAGACTGTGCTGTGGTTCAGAGAACTCCAGTGTGATTTTTGGCAGTTTTGTAGGTCTTCCTGAGTCTTGTCAATGAGACTTGAGATATGAGACTGGAAAAAAGCCTCAGGTACAGGACAGCGTGTGCCAAAAGGCATAAGGAGAAGTTACAAAAACGACTTTATAGATGTCTGTACTGTATGCAGAAAAAAAAAATGAATAGTTATGAGGCTGAGAAGAAATTTAATGTAATGGAGGCAAATGCACAAAGGTGAAAACAGTCACACCCAAAGTATCTATGTGTTATTCTGATATGGAGATAATGTAGTGGATCCAGCAGAGAATGAAGAAATGAAAAAGAAGAACATATTGTAAAAGTTATGTGCTTGAAGATCATTTATATGGGAAATCATTTAAGTGGTAGCTCAAGAAATAGCATGAGGACAAAATACTCCATGATGAAAACTCAAGGCCAGTAAGGGTTGGTCCATGTGTCTCATACATAGCAATAGTTTTTGCTTATGGGCAGGAACTTTTACTCACTGAGTTCCAGCAGTATCCGATTGGAAATGCAAAATCTCTCCTGCAAATCTCAGGAAAGGGCTATTATGGTACTGCTGCTGGCTTAGAAAATGGGATAAAATTGCCACCATATGTGATCTTCCTCTGCTCAGCATTCATGAGAATGGCCCTGGACTACAGCTCTGGGGCCCCAAATACAAGAAGAACATGGACCTCTTGGAGTGTATCCAGAGTAGGACTGTGAAGATGATGAGAGGGCTGGAACACATCTCCTGTGAGGAAAAGCTGAGAGAGTTGGGGCTGTTCAGCCTGGAGAAAAGGAAGCTCCAGGGAGACCTCGTTGTGGCTTTTCAGTACTTGAAGGGAGCTTATAAGAAAGAGGGAGAGAGACTTTTTACCAGTGTGTGTAATGACGGGAGAAATGGGAAGTGTTTTAAACTGAGAGTTGATTTAAACTGGATATAACAAGGAATTTTTTTAGGCTGAGGGTGGTGAGACACTGGCACAGGTTGTGCGGAGAAGCTGTGGATGCCCCATCATTGGAATTGTTCAAGGTCAGGTTGGATGGGCCTTTGAGCAACCTGGTCTAGTGAAAGGTGTCACTGCTCATGGCAGGGGGGTTTGGAATAGATAATCTTTAAAGGTCATAAGCCTTTAACATTTTATACTGACTTATAGATATGAACTGAAAAACTTTGCATATAACCTCTTTGGGTGGGGAAGCTGGTTATCTTTCAAGTCAGTTAATGGGTCACATGATTGCAATCTCGAGGAGTAAATTGTATGGTAAAAATCGTAAGTGAAAGATAACTCTTAAAACTGCATCTCCTTAAAACTAAAGTTTACCGTTACCAGTAGCAGGCAGAGTAGTAGTCTACTGTCCAAGTGCCCTGCTGTTTCTCCAGGAGGTGTCCCTGATAAGCACAGTGGTTACTGATTTTTTGGATAGCAAAGGATATTTTTGCCCACAAGAATTAATGTATTGGAACTGGTGATGCGTGATGGGAGTTAAGAATTTAAATAAAGGGCAGTATGTATGCTGTGAAGGATGGAGAGGCAGCTAATGTCTCATGTGGCATTCTTCAATGTTTTAAGTTCCATAAATCATAGAATCATTCAAGTTGGAAAAGACCCTTGGGATCATCGAATCCAACCATCAACCCCACTCCACAAAGTTCTCCCCTACACCAGATCCCCCAACACCATATCTAAAAGGACTCTTAAGCACATTCAGGGATGACAACTCAATCACCTCCCTGGGCAGCCTATTCCAGTGTCTGACCACTCTTTCTGGGAAAAATTCTCTCCTAATGGTCAGCCTAAACCTACCCTGTTGCAGCTTGAAGCCATTCCCTCTTGTTCTATCGCTGTTTACCTGTGAGAAGACACCAACCTCTCTACAATGCCCTTTCAAGTAGTTGCAGAGAGCGATGAGGTCTCCCCTCAGCCTCCTCTTCCTCAAATTAAATAGTCCCAGCTCCTTCAATCGCTTTTCATAAGTTTTATTCTCCAGGCCCTTCACCAGCTTTGTTGCCCTCCCCTGCACTCTTTCCAGCACCTCGACATCTCTCTTGTGTTGAGGTGCCCAGAACTGAACACAATCCTCAAGGTGTGGCCTCACCAGTGCTGAGTACAGGGGGACAGTCACCTCCCTACTTCTGCTGGTCACACTATTTCTAATACAAGCCAGGATGCCATTGGCCTTCTTGGCCACCTGGGCACACTGCTGGCTCATATTCAGCTGCTTGTCAACTAGAACCCAATACTAATATAACAATTCAGCATGTGCACTTGCACACTCAAAAATTACTTGTTAATACTTTGTTCTTAAATAGAAAACGTTATAATCACAGGGATTTCTTTATACTTTTTGTGAAAAAGATGGAAGTTGAGAGTTATTCAACACGTTTAATGAACGGATACTGTGGTAGGCAAGTGTAAGATAAATAATCTTTTTCATCTTGCAGGATTTGTTTTGCTTAACTGCAGTACTTTAAAAGTGCTTATGATTTCGTCAATGTTAAACTGGCGTAAGCTGTTAGGTTTGTCTAAAAGACAATTTTGTTTGCTACTGGCTGCTTGCTGTTGCTTGGCGCTGTTATTTTCACTGGGTGGTGGAACTGCATTTGTTGACTGTGGTGGTAGTTTATGCTACTTAAAAGGCTCATGAAATCATAGCTTTCAAAGCATGCAGCCTAATTTCTTTATCTTGGTTCTCATGCCAGTAAATGGAGAGATCTCCTGTGGTACCTGCCTTCCTTACCTATCCATTTTAGGGTGGGATGGCTGAGGAGTGCCCTTTCCCACCACTGATAAGAGTAGACTAAATGCCTAGTTTTGCAGTAGCTAATGGATAAGAGAAGTAGGATAAGATTTGGGACTGTTTAGTTTGAGGAAGAGGAGGCTGAGGGGAGACCTCATCGCTCTCTACAACTACTTGAAAGGACATTGTAGAGAGGTTGGTGCTGGTCTCTTCTCACAGGTGATTAGTGACAAAACGAGAGGGAATGGCTTCAAGCTGCACCAGGGTAGGTTTAGGCTGACCATTAGGAGAGAATTTTTCCCAGAAGGAGTGGTCAGACACTGGACTAGGCTGCCCAGGGAGGTGGTTGAGTTGCCACCCCTGAATGTGCTTAAGAGTCCTTTTAGATATGGTGTTGGGGGATCTGGTGTAGGGGAGAACTTTGTGGAGTGGGGTTGGTGGTTGGATTCGATGATCCCAAGGGTCTTTTCCAACCTGAATGATTCTAAGATGAATCTCATCTTTTTGTAACAGTGGATGACTTTTCTGTTTTGCTTTGTGTTGGATGAGCTTACAAAATGGTCTAAACATCAGCATTTTGATGACACAAAGTTGTTTTTTGTATTGAAAAAAACATGGGGTTTGATGAGATGGTGTGCCACTTTAAAGAGAGAGAATTTCGTGTGCAAACTTGTACTGTACATATCTATCTGTCTAAATCAGCTTTGTTCTTAGTAACACATGCAAACCTTGTGGCATGGGACGTTTGAGTTTTATTTCTAAAATATAAGATTGTTTCTAATGCTAATCTAGTGTTAACTGTTGTACAGACATGGAAGTAATGAAGCCTTTAATTGAAGAACAACATGCAGATGGCATCTCAGATGAAGAACATGAAAATAATTTCCTGTCAGTTGAGAAGCATTACCAGCTCGATCATGAAGAAGGCATTACGTATGTATTACTCTTAAGTGTCAGCTTGTTAAAATTTCTTGCCTCTGACCTGTTTCTCATGAATAGTTTTACTGAACACTTAAGGGATTTTCTTGCTCCTGCAGTACAGTTTTGTGGTTATCCATCAGAACTTTTCATACTTTTGGCAAAAAGCAGCCATTTGTTGTAGGTTCTCTGTTCTGTGGAATTTAACAGTGTACAGGATGTAAAATGTTCCAAGGGACACATTTGTAAAGTGATAGGGTTACTGAAAATCTAAGCACTATTTAAAGAAGGTTTTGATTGATTTTGGTTTTTTCCTAAGGAAGCTTCAGAAGACTTTGGAAAGTTTGTTGAAGTTTAACTTGCAAAGATTTTTACAAGAAGAACTTGTTAAGTTGTTGGGTTTCTTTTTTTTTTCCTGTCAATAAAGCTTTGGCTTTTGGATTTGTGATTTGCAGCTGGTAATTGTCTTGAATGTTATTGATTCTAAAATAGTGTTGATGAAACTTGGTAATTTTGACTTTGAGGCAAAAGGACAGTAAAATTGCAGAGAAAATAACCTCTTACAAACTGAAGGAACTGAAGATGGGACTTGTATGATCTATTTGAGGGAGCTCACATGTAAAGAAGAACAGGAACATTATTTGAATGTGCTGGGCGTTCTTTAAAGTAGCTGGATCACCTTAAAGTAGTTGAAATTCACAATTTATCCCTTTATTAAGAAATGACAGAGGGTATTGTTTTGGTTCCGTGCCCTGCCCCCCCGGCCCTTTGTTTCTGTGTGATTCTAATATGAATTTTTATATTGTTATCTTCAGATTTATACAAACACTTACACACCTTCTCAAGGGGAACATTGGAACTGGGCTTCTTGGTCTTCCGCTTGCAATAAAAAACGCTGGCATTGTGGTAAGAATTCAATTTTTTTTTTCATAGATTAAAAAAATTATCTAGAATGATCTACAGATGTGTCTGAGCCTGAAAAACTAAAATCTCAATACTTTTTGTTTGTCACTACCAACTTCAACAGAGTTGTGCTCTATTTTTCCTCTTAATCTGGTGAAGTTAGTACTGAAAATTGAGGTTTTTTTTTTAAGTTACTACTTCAACCTGAAGATTCTATAGCATGTGCTGTATTTTTGCTTAGCTGAAGTGTTTTTCTGGTGAAAACCGAAGGCTTTGTTAGAAAAAAAAAAAAGGTTTTTATTTGCTCAGACTCCTACGACGTCTCATGAGAATTGTTATTACGGGATTGTTTTATCTTTGTCCAAACTTCTCTGGAGCCGGGTTGTATGTCCTAAGGTACAGCCTCAGCTTGTTAAATCAATGTTGTGCTTCTGCAGAAACAGGGTATAGCACAACTTGTTTATACAGGTAAACAATTACTAGAATAAGGTACTTGTTTATAAGTTTATAAGCCTTGTTATAAGCAAGGCAGGCTAAATTTAATGAGGTGAAACTTTCACTTTACAACCAAATAATCCTGTAGTTCCTTATTACAGGATGTTCAGTTTAAGAATGAAAAATACATGTGAAGAGCAAATACCTTTCGTGAAAAATTTTGGTCAAACTTCTATTCTGAAATGAATTATTTACTTTAAAAATTATCTATACCTTTTAAAAGTAGGAGCTATTAGGATTGTGTGGCTTTTTTTTTTTCTGGTATGCATATCATCAAGTCATCTAATGTAAGGGAAGGACACTTACTGTTATTGCAACAGTAAAGTGGTTGAAACCGTTGTTTTAAATTGTGTGGTGTATGCAGTCTTCTCTCTTGGCAAATACCTTAATGAAGAGGAGTAAATTTCATGCCCATTTGGTTTTTATGGCTTGATAGCCCCTGAGTAGCCTTCTATCAAGTAGCGAACTAAAAGTAAGGAATACCACAAAACATCTCTGAGGGAATTACGCAAATTCAGTTGCTTCAGATTTTTAATTCCTAATCTGTTTACTACAGTGTGACATTTTTGCATGTAAAGATTTTTCCCCAGCATATTTCAATGAAAAATTCTGATTATCTCCCATGTCCTCCTTTTTTCCATACCAGATTGGACCAATCAGCCTTGTGTTCATAGGAGTTATATCTGTTCATTGTATGCACATCTTGGTACGTTGCAGCCACTGTCTGTGTCAGAGGTAAATGTGGAAACACTCATTCTGTTGCTGAGTTTGAGTATTACTTTTTCCTTTTTTCTTTTATATTTCTAATTTTTGGCCTACAGAGTGTCCTGATGCTGTAGCAATTTCTTCAGATCAGAATCTTGTACTTCAGAGAAACAACAATCAAATTCTTACTGTGCAACTATAATTGATAGAAGTGGTTTATGCAGCATTGCTTTAATACATTGAAAAAAATACTTCTCTGCTCATACGCAAAATTAAGTTGATTTAACTTATATTGCCCGGTATCCTGTTACCTGTTTTATCTGGCAAATTATGAGACCTTTCTCATTGTGGTTTTAATTGCTTAGCTTCAGTCCTTTAGTCCTTCGCTATCTTCATAGCTTCTGAATCTTTGTAGCTTTCAAAAGTGTCCAATTTATAAACAGCCAGTTTATAAATACTTTGTAGGAATAAAAGATAAACTAAGAATTGCAGTTAGTGTCTTCAATGATTATACACGAGCTCTGTCTCTGGATTGTGACGACTTAATTCTTTAAAATTGTGGTGTTGGAGGAATGTGTTAAAATGATGTTAGTCAGCAACTAGATGCTAGATATTCCTCCTAGAAAGGCATACAATACTGGGGGGGAGGGAAGCAGCTATTAAAATTTGATAGAGTATTTTGATTAACAGTGACTTTTATTACACATTTTTATTTTATTGTAAAGTATTAAAGAGAAGCAGAGGGAGGGTCTTGTTCAATGAAGTTTTTAAACGGAATTGAAACACGAAACTGTTCCTGTCCCTGCAGCTGTAAGAACTACTTTATCAGTTTAAGGTGATATTGTACTGTGAAGGGATCCTGTCATTCCTGAATTCTCCACTTTTTCCTCTGTAGTTTTGGATGGCCTTCTAAGATGTACATAAGACTCAGATCACTGAAACAATTGTGATTGCTTGTCCAGGATAATGTGTTGAATTCAGTTAAAATTCTTTGTGACTTTTAAATTTGAGATTCATTTCTTAAGCTGATGATAGAAAAATCTATTTTTTTGATTAATTTATCAAGAAACTTGTTCTGTAAGAATTAGGAGGAATCAGCGTTGTGGCCCATGTGCTTGTAGAGTGCTGAATAGCCTGTACTGTGGGAAAGAAGCCCAAACAATACCTCTAAAAATCAGCAGCTGCAGAATGGTGGCACGAGTGATTACTTATTATAACCCTGGGAGGTCACCAGCATTTTCAAAGTAGCAACTTAGGCCCTCATAGTTTCTAGAAACTCCATTCTTTCTTTACTCTTTGATTTCAGGATGAAAAAATCCTCACTGGGGTATAGTGATACAGTTAGTTACGCCATGGAAGTGGGGCCCCTGACTGCTCTTCAGAAACGGGCTTCTTGGGGACGGTAAGTGTGCATTAGAATAGAATTTAATTTAATAAATTTTCTGTTAAAAATCAATGGCTACAGCTGGAATTATTAGGATATTCCCTTTTTACTAGGATGTTACCTACCTTAAGAATGTGTTCTCCATGCTTGAAATATTCTTATGCAGTGTTGTTATTTCCTGCAGCCAGCTTGTAGTGTTTACATGGGAGGATTGAGCAGCGTCTCTCTTAGGCATCTAAATTTTCAGTTCCACAAGAGCTGTGAGGAGAAGTCTGTTTAGTAATACAGGAAGAGATATGGTATAACCAGAAATGCATTCTGTATTGTCTAATGCAGTGCAGTAATTTAAGTTTTCATTCTCTTTCACTATAAACAAATTTCTTGGCAGTGGAGTTTACTCTTTAAGCAGGTTGATGCTACAAATGTCAATTACTTCAGTACATTTATTCTGAAAGGAATCAAAGCAATTCTTTGATTCCTGTTTAAATATAACATACAAAAATAGAGAAGTACTTACTATATTTTACAGCAATGTCATGCAGATATGAATGCCTTATTGTCTCTCTTAAATGCTTTATCTCTCTTAAAAATACCATTTTTTTTCTTTGCCATTTGTTGCTGTATAGCTGCTTATGGTATGACTACACAGTAGTGAAATAAAAACGTAGACGTTATTGAATGTTAAAATGACTTTTTTTCCCTCATTTGAGGAAGAATTTTTTTGGTCCTGCTATTTTCAAGGATGCAGGATCTTGCATAATGTAGCATTTTGGGTACTGCTGTTTTGAGTAAGAAAAAGGTGAGCTACTCTTTTAAGACCCCGTGTGATGATTTAGTAGGAATGGAGGAGAGCTCAATTAGAGGGAAAATTGGTTAGAAGTGGAATATAATGACTGTTCTTTAACGCATCAAAGAGTTACAAGCCACAAATGGCAATTTGATTTCCAGAGACACTGTGCTGTAGCAAATCCATTATCCGAGACAGATCTCTGCTGTATGCCTGACTTCAGCAAAGAGTTTCATTGCAGCGTATCTTCAGGCCACCACAGTGTGTAGCATTTTTCAAAACAATCTGAACCATAGTTTAGAGTGTTTTTTTTTTCAGTGAGATACAGTGTCTGAATGTGTATTTGGATACGTTGATGTAGACTCACTTAGTAAGATGTGAAAATGTTTCTTATCATGAACTGCTGAAATTTAGATAACTTAGACTGTGTGAGACATTTCATCTCTGGTCCTGGAGGAAAACTGCTGTGTTTGGGGCTAAGGGATGCCAGCAGAATTTATGTGTGCATTGAATATGTATGTCTGTTGTTTATATTTTGTACCACGTTATGAAGTCTTTGAATTTCATTTTATGTCACTTTAAAATATGAGTACCTTCTTTGTTTTTTAAGGTAACATTCACTAGNCCCCCCCCCCCCCCCCCCAAACTACATAGAAAACTACTCTTTTTTTGCCATAAGAGGGACCTGCATTGCAGTGCTCGTAAGGTTAATGTGGCATTTGAATCTAGCATTTTGACTACTGTAAAAAGGAGCAGTAATTGCATATTAGATAGAAATGAGTTAATTGTTTGGATCCTAAGTATGATGTTTGTTTGTTTTTTCTTCCTCAGGTATATTGTGGACTTCTTCCTAGTGATAACACAGTTGGGATTTTGTAGTGTTTATTTTGTATTCTTGGCAGAAAATGTGAAACAAGTAAGTAATGTTACGGTATAGAAACAGTTAGGGGTTCAGGTTGATTTCTCCTATTCCTCCTCCCTTTTATTTCCTATCGTTTTAAAGTCCAACAGAACTACTTGTAAAATGGAAAGTTGAGAGATGCCTGGTGTGGGTCCTGCCATGGTTTCCACAAAAGAGCTTTTGGTAAAAAGGAGCAATGTGCAAGGTGAACTAAATGCAGATCTTGTGCTAGTGCTTGTGGCTTCATTGCCCTCTGAATTGTTTGTTGAATTTAAAAATTAATTGTGGAACTGATAATAAGGCAGAAACAGATCTAGGAGCTACTTGTCCCTCAATATTTTTTTATTTTTTTGCCAGGCCTTTTGCTGACTTCTTTTATTCCCCTGATCTGGGCATTTTTTTTTGCTTTTCATGTCTTCATGTTTCATCTGTTTCTTTCTTTGTTTCTTGTTTAGTCTCTTCTCATTTCTGGAATGGTATAATCTGCCAGAAAGTCCATTGTATCTAAAGCAATCTGGATTTTAGTTCTTAAAGATGCCTGGTATTGAAATTTCCACAGCCACCTTAGTAGTCAGTTCTAATAACGTCTTATCCATTAGACAGCTCTTTCTTTCTTTTCTTTCTAGAAGCTTAAAATTTCTTAAGGGTGTTGTAAGTCCTTTAGTCCTTTTCCTCTTTTTTTTTTTTTTTTTTCCTCACACTCCAGCTACAAGTAATTAATTCTTTTCTACTTGTGTATATCTTTTATATTTTTGAATATTGTTATCATGCCTCACCTCTACCTGATAGAGGAGAGGAGGGGACATGATAGACTTTAATAATTCTTGCTTTTCTGTGAACGCTCTGCAGTTGGTCACATCTTTCTCTTTTTTTCCAAGTTTTATCCCTGAAGTTGCTTATGCTACTCCAGTTGAAGTTTTGCTTGTGTGCTTGCTGAAAGATTATTTCACAGGTCTTACAGATCATATTCCAGGCTTGACACTCAGTTTAACAGTCATTTTCCAGGACTGTGTCAATATAGATTCATGATGGACTTGTGATCCACTGTTGATTTCTCAATCCTTACTGCAGAGCTGCATTCTAGGCAATTCTTCTGGTCGTTCTTTCTGTACAGATGATTTCTGCTTACCTGCAGAATCCTTTACTTTTCCTTACCGGGTTGATTTTTAACAGTTCTCAGGGCTGGATTTTGATCCTGTTCTTCGGTGTTCTTTCACTGCCTGTCTGGAATAGATGTATATAATAGATGTTATTAATGAAAATATTAAATGACACTGTTCAAGTAGTATTTCATGTGGTTTATTATAAATATTATTGCACATATAATATGTCGTTTTAAACATGTGCAAACAAATTTCAATATGTCAGCACAGGTGGCTGTTCAGACAGGAACCACAGGTGCTTTGAGCTTGTGGTTCTCTCCCCTCCATGGGCTTATTAAGATGCCAGGACTCCACCAGTGTACTTTGCTGTGTTTTCTGCTCATATGATTATGGTTAGTTACTTGACATAAAGCTAATGAGGATGATACTGAGCGTGTATCTAAATGCTTGCTTCTGTAATTAGCGAAGTTGGTGAGGAATAAGGAAGGTATGGCAGATTACTGAGCATTAATCATCCATATGGACTATTATTCTACCTACTTTAATGAGGAAGAAAAGTGTCCCTTTGGGCAGCTGTTTTTTTCTTCCCCTTGTAAATGAGTGTTTATATTGTGTTTAAAAAGTGTTCTGAGTTCTGCAGAGGAAAATCTTGTGAGGATGAAGCAAATTTGTGTATTTGGAATCTGGATACTCAATTTGCATCTTGGAAGAAAAAAAGAGCCCAGCCTTAAAAACTGCAGTCCCACTGTCACAATCTATCTCAATACCTAAAAATCCTGTTTTACATCTGATGTCCTTTTGCTGGCCTTCTGAAGTAGGGATTTTTATTGCATCCTTTGTAACGTAAATTTTAATTAAAACATTTCCTATCAAATATATATCAGGTCATCCAGTTGTTATATATGTGGTCTGACCTTAAGCAAGCAAAAGGCAAGACTGAACGCTTGTTGACCTTGGTTTTGTAGATTTTGGAAAAAACAGGATTCCTGGAAGAGTTTTGTTGCTGCTTTCTTGAAGAAAGGTTGAGCAATATTACAAAGAGCAACCTTTGCAGAAACAGTGGGTTCAGAGACCCATGACATGTACACTGTAAACGAATTAAAGTCATCAGCAATTCAGAAGTCCCACTTCCAAGTGTATTTGATTCAGATTGCCCTGTGCTCTTTGCTCCAGGAGGGAGGGGGCCGTGGTTTCTTCCTGGCGATTTTCTGCGTGGGGGTCTGTCCCGTAGAGGGCACCAAAGAACACAAATCGTTACTGCTTTAAATTGAATTATTTGGGGTAGTGGAAGGGTGAGGCAGTTGAACAGAGGGAAAGGGGGAAAAAGCTAGATCATAGTAATAATGTTACTAATACCACTCCTTGGCCAATACCTCTGCATTGTTGTTTGCATGTTGGGGTGTGCAAATTAAGCCCATTGGAACCAGTGTGGGCAGCTGTTGAGATGGTTTCTTTGATATTCTTAGTTAAAACTAGTACCAACCCGAATTGAGTAGTCTCTTCCTTCCCTTTATTTACTATTTCAGAGAACTAAGATGTGACAAAGAATTTTAAAATGGTTCTGGCACATGAATGGAATATTCATCAGTCCAGTTTACTTTGAGGTGAATGTTTAGACAGACTCACATGGTGCATGTGAGTCTAAATATTTAATTTCATCTTTTGAATTCTGTGAAATGTTTGATATACCCTTCTTACTAACTGTGCAGTATAGCTGGTGGTGCCTGGGGGATTATAACGATATTGGCTGAATTACATCAGTGTTTTCCTGACACTTTGTGCTACAAGACGCAATTTCCAGTTATATTAAATTTCAAATGAAGCCTTTCCTAAAAAAAATTTTTCCTGGGGCACCAAAGAAACTCAGGTTGGTGGCAAGAGTTCTGGTTAAGACTGTCAGCATGCAAATATAAGGGATTTACAGGTGAAGGTGTTTGGAATTGGAGAAGAATGGTGAAACTGGAACAAATAGCTGGATGTTGACTGCAACAAGACTGAAGCAGGAACATACCGGGATAGAAAAAAGAATCTGTGCCCAAAAGAGCATGGTCCCATTTTGGTTACTTTGCTTTTCTGGCTTCAGCAACAGAAAACCTGAAGCCAAGAGTTTTGATCCCATTAGATGATGAAAAGTCTATAGACTGTATGACAGAAGGAGCAGGATTTGAGTTACAGACAAGGAAACAGCGGCCTCGGTCAAAGAGAGTAAGGAAACTTTCTTGCTTCTGAGATAGTTCTTATAAGAAGTATGTTCATCAGTTGAACTGAATTTTCTGCAGTCACTAATTGTGTATTAGCCATTTTCTGAGTGCCTGACATCAGGAAGCTGATGATCAGATCAGTGCAAATGGATAGTCTTCACGGGTACCGCTGAAGTTGGTGGATGCTGTGCTTGGGCTATGGAAATGAGACATTAGATGAAGCACTCCTGTAAAGAAAGCCACGTCAGGTATCACACCATCCTGTAAGTTAATGCTTGAATAGCTGAGGTGACTTCTAATGAAGTCACCTTGTGACTGGGGATGTCACCAGCCTTTGTAGTGACTATGTCTAGTGACTTTTGTGGCTGTGTACTTCCTGTGATAGGAAGCACACAGTGATATTTCCTTATGTGGGTTAGAGAAGTGTTTGTGGAACTCTCAGGTACGGTCATGGTAAGCGCAGAGCAAAATGCAGGTAATGTGTGTTCAGGTTGGAAGTTTACCAATATTCACCTGGCTCTGTGACATATACAGAATCTGTGCCTTTTTCAGTAACAGATCCATTAGATGGATAAATGAAAAGGTTTATCTAAATTGGCTGATATTCCCACAGTATTTCAGATGATCTTGCTTTGTTTAGGAAAAAGGTATGGTGTCTGCTATTCCTGGTGCAGCCTGACTGCCATGTGGAGATGCACTAGCAGAGTGTAGCAGGAGATTGGAAGTCATTGTTGTCCAGAGTAAGCTTCTAAGATTATATTAATTCTAATATTTAGGAGAATACGTTAGACAGAGAGTGAGTCATACGCTGTCCTAACGATCAGCAGAAAACTTGCACTGAGCTAAACAACATATGAGAAAGAGTTTAAGAAAAAGTCCTCCTGCTGCTTTGTATTTTGTTACTTGGTGGAACAGTTTTAAGTGTTACCTGATTATTTTTAAAAATAAGAAAAATCTATTAAAATATTTTCAGAGATAGTAATGTTAGCTTGCACATGAACAAATCAGTATATTCTCATCTTCATTAGAGTTTTCCTCTGTTGCTCTTTACTGTCAAGTCTCCCACAGCCAGTCGTTCCACTCTAAGAAGGCAATAGTGATCATCACTTTTTGTAATTTTTGCGTTTTACTTTCTGACTCAGCTTTCTTCCACCCGTCAATCACTCAAAACTCAATCACTTGTTTTGTATGAAGGCTGCTAAGATCTGGATGGAAGAGGGCATAAGGTTATTAGGTGCTGAACTCGGGTACAATAGGAGTTGGTCATCTAATCCCCTCACTCTCCTTAGGAAAACTCAAACGCTAATATTTAGGCCTACATCCATCTTGCATTCATTTTACCAGACTCCCTTTCTGAAAGTAATCTGATTTAAACTGCTCATGTGGATTTCTTCTGTAGTTAGTGGTGGGCTAAAGCCACTTTCAGGTCTTTGAGGTTCTGATTTCATCATTTGTCTTAAGGATGAAGCACTTGCTGAAGGTGCCTTGTCTTCCCCTCTGCACTGAGAGTTCAGGGGGCCTGGAATGCCTGACGCTTGGCAGGCGAAGAAGGGACAAATTTCCCTATAGAAAGCCAGTGATGGGACCGTATGTAAAGGTTCAGCCCTACCACTGTTTAATGCTTTTTTTTTTCCTTTTTTCTACAGGTCCATGAAGGGTTCCTGGAAAACAAGACTGCTCTGATAAATGTCAGTGCCACCAGCAGTTCTCCTGAGAAAAGGAGCACTGATTTACGAATATACATGCTGTGTTTCCTACCATTCCTGATCCTCCTGGTCTTTATTCGTGACCTTAAGAGCCTGTCCTTTCTTTCTTTGCTTGCCAATCTGTCCATGGCTGTCAGTCTGGTGATCATTTACCAGTATATTTTTAGAGTAAGTATAAAAAAAAGTTAATTATCTTTCTTTTTTTTCCAGTGTATTTGTTGCATGTAGCAGTTGGTGTCTTAGATATATACTGACTGACAATTTCTGCAAAGCATAATTATCTTGTATTTTATTGAGGCATCTTATTTTAAGGAGGTGTCTCAATACTTGAGAGATGCTGTAGACACGGACTTTTGAAAGAAAGGATAATATTCCTGCACTTAAGAAGAATATGTATTGCAATAACTTGGAGTCCTTGAGTGGAAGAATGTGTGAATTTTTATGGGTTGCACACAGAACCTGTGAGGTTTTAATTTGCGGTCAATTTTTTTGATGCAACAGAAGAACAGTTTCAACAGTGTTTATTTCTAGTGTTTCTCCAGTACAATCAGGAAGAATTTAAGACTCACCCTTGAAGAGCACATATTTCAGAGAAGTTGAATAGTTGCTGCCTTTTCTGGGTTGCTGCCGTTTTTCATGTTTGGACACATTTCGTAATGGAACAAATTAAACTGCTGGCTGGGAAAAAAAAAAAACCACATCTAGAAATCTCTACGTTTTTCTTTCTTAGGATTTTTGAAATGTAGGTCAGTGGCAAGTGCCTGTTCTTTGAGAAAGCTTTCACATGAGTGCGTGAAAGGAGTGGGAAGCAGAGGATGTGGAGGGAGGCAGAAAAGCCAGCGAGAGGTATTGGCTGAGCGAGGAGGCAGGAGAAGTTATATAGAAGAGATTGGGGAAGATAAAGAGAAATTAATTGTTCTGCAGGAACTCGGCTGGTGTTAAAAAGATTTTCTTTTACTGCCTTTATGTTTATGAAGAAGATCTGAGCTGTATGCAAGCAGATTAGAAAATGCAGCACTCAGCATAGTGTAAGTTTGCAGAAGATTAAGTTTGAGGTGTGAGCTTTCCATTTTGTTTTAATTGATGCTCACTCCTATACACCAGGGTGATACTGTGAAAATTTCTAGTGTCAGTAATGTGAATCTAGAATAAATGTAAGTTTCTGTATGTGGGTGGGAAGGTGGCTGTAAACACACATAAAAGACTAAGTTTGGGAGGAGAACCAGGGACTGTAAATAGCAATGTATACACCACTGTCAGCGTGTACTGAATTTTCTCTCCTGTAGCATAACAAATCAGACAGAACTGTAGGAACAGCTAATGCACTTTATTTACATAGTACTGTTTTGCTTTGTTTTCTTCAGGATATAGTAGAACCTCGAAAACTGCCTCGTGTGGTTGGCTGGAAGAAATACCCACTGTTTTTTGGGACCGCAATATTTGCTTTTGAAGGAATTGGTGTGGTGAGTGTGGTCTCTGTTAGATATATACTGACTGATGATTTCTGCAAGGCATAATTATCTCGTATTTTATTGAGGCATCTTATTTTAAGAAGGTGCCTTAATACTTGAGAGATGCTGTAGACACGGACTTTTGAAAGAAAGGATAATATTCCTGCACTTAAGATAAGAAGTGAATTTGTGCTAGGCAATGGGATACAGGCAGTTTTACTCCTGTTATTTATTATTTTTTTTATAAAAGCACAAATCTCCCATGTTGATATGAGAAGGGTTAATTTTTCTTATCAAATAAGGCAAAATTTGATGACACAATATCCCCATCAAAGGGGAATTTGGTGAATACCAATTACTACTTGGACACTTAGCACTTTCCCAAATTACAGGAGTGCCTTTAGTTCCAAATAGGTGGAGACAGCGATGTAATGATAACTGCTATCATAATAGGCTATATAATAATATAATACTCAGCTAATAATATGATGATACTATAATTATAATGATTCAGCAGCTTAGTTTTAGGTGATGAGTATGTAAAAATAGAAACATATTAACTATCCTTCTGTTCTTTTGAGATCACAGAGGACAAAGAGATTTATTAGAAATGTATTATTCTTCTTGCTTCAAACTTATCTGTAGATGTGACTTGGTGGAGATGGAGATGATAAGGATAGAAATTTCAGAATATTCTTTTAATTAATGGTCTCCTGATGACGAAACTCAGTTCCTCATTGTTTCCTGAAAGATGTCAATTAACTAGATTAATCACTGAAGATTTTAGTTTTTAAAATTAGATTTTAAAAAAGGCTTTTTCTAATGTCTTATTCACTTATTACTGTTTCTAAGGGCGTTCTGATTGCATCTCACACTAGCAAAGTTTGCAAGATAGTTATTACTTTTGTTCTACATAGCATACTTAAAAAAAAAAGTAGCCAAAGAGGCTTCTCGGTATGGTAGGTCATAATGTCTTTAAACTATTGGGAAATTACTGTATACACTTTATTTGTAGCTAATATAATTACATAGTTCAGCAAATGTTGGTGTATGCTGAAAACTAATAACATGCTAAAAAACCCCATTCCCCAAATCTCAATCAAAGTGACTGCAAACCAGTTTGCAATTAATTTGAAGTGATTGTCCGTCATTGACATAACACAGAAGATGTTTCAAATATTATTTTCTTTATTTTTCTAGAATTTTCAGCTCAGAATTAAATCAGATTATTTCACTTTGCTGCTGTAGTATCACTGCTAGAAGAGCTGAATAGCAAAAGCTTTAACTAGGAGTTAGTAAAAAAAGGTTTTATTTTTATGTTACAAAAGTATGTTTTCATGCACAGCATATGTGGATCCAGTGACTGTGAATCTCTGTTTTTCAAACTGTTATCAGCTGTTTCTCAAACTGTGAACTGACCAGTGCATGGGTTTTGCTGCCATATATCGGGGTGTATCTAGACACCTTTGCTTTTGTCATCTGGAAGTTCTGTCATAGGAGTCAGCCATTTGTCTGAGCTTGTTTGACGCCTCCATGTCTTTGGCAGATAAACTCCCACACTCAGTGAATCACACAGATTGGGCTGTACTGAGATTGTTGCTCCTGAATTGCATAGTACTTCTGGGACAGACCTCACTTACTGCATGTGTGTGAATGCAAGTCATGGATAGCAGGTCTGATAGATATCCCAGTTGAATTAGATTTGTTGCTCATGTACTGCATAGGATGTGGGTATGTATTCGTAGCCAGGAAATCCCAAATGAGAGTCCTGTGAGCCTCAGGAAAGTGTTGGAAGGCTTAGCATTTGGTAGTGGTCATTTCTTGAATTATAGGTAGGGAATTGATTTAGGTTAATTAACTTCTGGCTTATTAGATCCTGCATTGGACAGCTCTTTTAATTTACATCAGCAGTAATAACATTGACTTCTGATGTAAACCTTTAAAGAACTGCACATAGCGTTGAGATTGATTGAATCCCTTGTTGTTACTAATGAGGTCTTTAAGAACTACAACCTTTTTCTTTCTTTTGCTCAAGAGCATATAATGTAGGGTTCATTTGAACTGTACCTTTAAAACATAAAAATATTGCTTGATATTATTAGATATTAGCATTAGGCATTTATTGCATCTTTTTCTGTGAAGGTTGTCTCAATTTCTTACCTGGTCATAATTTACAATTTACTTGCACTCTTAATTTGCTTGGAAGAGTACATCCGTATGCTGTAGTTGCATGCACCATAGAGAAGAATCCAAAAAACCCCATGATTTTATGAATTTGAATAATCAGAGCTGAACAAAGTTGTTGAGGCATGAAATAAAAAAAATGAGTGAAGCAAAGCGAGACAGACATTTCCACTTCTCATAGTTAACATTTCATACAACTCTCGCTGATTGATTTAATTGATAACTAGTTATTACAGCTCAGTAAGTTACCATCGTAGGCTGAACTGTGACACCTGTACGTGTGTTGTGACCTGTTGCAAATGAGAAGTGGAACACGTTTAAAAATCTTTCACCGAGATGTAAGCTGATGTGTTTTAATTCACGTTGCATGGATTAAGAGTACTCACATACTCAGTCGCTGTTGTACTGCTGATGGGTGATAACTCCTTACCCTGTGTCTTAATTATTGTCATTCCTATATCCATGTGGTGTATTGTTCTGGTTAGGAAAAAACCCTCACCGTTTAATTAAATTCGCTCTGCTTTCTCTGGCTGCAGGCACTCAAAATGCATTTACCTAATCTTAATCTTGTTAGAGACTTGATTTTAGATTTTATTCTGGAATATTTTGCAAATAACACTTATTACTGTAAGCTATCTGAATGTTGCAGAAGCCTTAAGGTCTTAATTTTATCAGGAAAGCTGATTATGGTTGATTTGTTTTATGTAATAAGTTGGTTCTAAACAATTATGAGACCTCATTTTTCCTGATTCCAAACATACTTCAGAATAATTCACCCTGTACTCTGAGTGCTGCCAGATTAATGAGTGTTATGAACAGGGACAGCAAATGAAATTCTGAGTTTTTTGGGCTGGTGAAGTCATCTTAAGCAGAAGCCAACAAGAGATGAAGAATGCCCTTGGTGTGTTTTCTCTATCACCATTGTTCTTTGGAAAATGGGCATTGCTGCTAGAAGGACTTGGGAGTGCTTGTGCATGAGAAACTCAACATGAGCCAGCAGTGCACACTGCTAGCCCACAAAGCCAACCACATCCTGGGCTGCATCATAAGAAGTGTGGCCAGCGGGTTGAGGGAGACGATTCTACCCTCTACTCTGTGCTCGTGAGAGCCCATCTAGAGTACTGTGTCCAGCTCTGGAGTCCTCGATGTAGAAAGGACATGGAACTGTTGGAACAGGTCCAGTGGAGGGCCACAAAGATGATCAGAGGGATGGAGCGCTTCTCCTGTGGAGACCAGCTGACAGAGCTGGGCTTCTTCAGTTTGGAGAAGAGAAGGCTCTGGGAGACCTTACAGCAGCCTTCCAGTATCTGAAGGGAGCCTACAGGAGAGCTGGGGAGGGACTCTTTGTCAGGAAGTGTAGTGACTGGACAAGGGGTAATGGCTTTAAATTGGAAGAGGGGAGATTTAGATTAGATACTAGAAAGAAATTCTTTCCTGGGAGGGTGGTGAGGCACTGGAACAGGTTGCCCAGAGAAGCTGTGTCTGCCCCATCCCTGGAAGTGTTGAAGGCCAGGCTGGATGGGGCTTTGAGCAACCTGGTCTGGTGGGAGGTGTCCATGCCCATGGCAGGGAGGTTGGAACTTGATGATCTTTAAGGTCCTACCCAACTCTAACCATTCTATGATATTATGAATATTTAGTGATTGACAATTTGGGTAGAGGAATAAATGTTCTATAAGGCACAGTATAAACCAGTATACCTTAGCCGTAGCAGTCAGGGGGTGGGTTTTATTTATTTATTTTTTTTTTCCAAAGATACTTAATGGACTTTTTCATTAGCAGGGGAGTGGCTAATGTGAACAGAAAATTATTGCCACACTTCAGAATGCCACGCTCAAAATGGAAACATGTTTGTCTGGTTTCTTTGAACCAACTAATAGACTGCAGGGGAAATGCTCTAGCACTGGTTTAGTCTATTTTTTTCATCTCATTGTTCCAAAAAGATTTTTATATCTTGATAGTTTTTTTTTTTCTTTAGTTTAGCACTTGCCATCACTTAAAGTATGACATAGTTCTTCAGTAACTCCATTAAAATTAATGAGACTAATTAAACAGAGAAGTCTAGAGACCTGTTTGCTGTGATTTAGGGAGGTGCAGTGATTCAGCACATTGCTACTAGGATTTTTGTTTTGATCTTGAGAAAGGATATTTTCCTTTTAGATGGTGAGTGTATGAACAGGGGTTTTGGTTAAAATCTGTCATGAGCTTAGGACTGATCAGCTGTCCCTGTATAGTAAGAAAACCAACAGTATGGAAGTAATTTGGTGTGTTGTTGCCTTGGCTATAATCGATACCTAGATAAATAGACTTTAAGAACCTTAACCGAACTGAATTGTGTCTGTAATAATTCAAAGAAGGAAGGGTGCCCTGCTTACAATTGAAATATAGAATCTCAAATAAACCAACCTCATGTCTAGAAACCCAGTACTTGTGTAACGCTATGAGCTAGTTAAAGGTTTCATCAGCTAATGTTATATAACAATTTTAAGATATTTTCATTAAAACTAAAATTATTAATGTGATGAATTGATGATATTCATGTGATGAATCGAGCTGTTCGTATCTGTCTGCAAGATCAATGTAACACCTTATTTGATGGAAGATTTGAACAATTTTGTCATTTTGCTGAATCCAGGCAAGTTGTTAATTTGTTGCTGCAGCTACTACAAGCAGAAATAAGGTTGGTGGCATGAAAGGGCTGGTTAACGTTAATGCCTGCTAAGCCCTGAGTGAGGCTTGTAAGGGGATTTAAAAGTGCTGCAGTCTGTTGCTGTGTTACTGATTTCTTTGCTCCTTGTTTGAGGTGTTTGTAGAAAGAGGGTCACGAGTGATTGGTATGAGAGATCTTGCTGCAAATTGTGAACATCTTGGCAGCCAGGTGGTAACGATGGCTGTGTACAAGCAGGAGGAGTTGGCAGCAGGGGTGCCCACTGAGCCCTTAATATCCAGTTAACAAACAGGAACCAAGGGCTCGGTGCTGTCAATCGGGTGGTTACTCATCGTGTTGAGAGTTGGTTTGGGTTTTCAATAGTAAGTTAAGATTTTAAGATCATCGGGGTGAGGGTGACCTTGTGAACGTTGTATTGACTAGTGGCATCAGTACAATTTGTGAAACAGTAGTTGCAACAGAAATGCAATACTCTTAAGTGGATACAACAGACTAATTTAGATATTTGGTTTTGCTTTAACCTTTAAAGTGAGGATTTCTGTTCAGAAGGCAAAAATATATTTGTTAGGAGCTGGAGAAACTGTATTCAGCCCTTTGTGGACCTTTTTAAATACAGAGCTCTGCTAGGGCTGGGAGAATCTGCAGCTTCTTCTTTCCCCCTGTGCTTTAATTTCTCTCTGGCTCTGGGTTCCCTGTGCCAGATGATGCTTCCTGGCAGATCATGAGGCTGGTATTCAGGCCACAGAAGAGAAAAGACTTCAGTACTTCAACACTACTTCTTGAATACAGGAGCTGCAGGTGGTACAATGGAGTGAATGTGTCTCTCACAGAACGCGTAACATTATTTTGTAAGAACCATGTTCAAGAGCCTCTTCCATGTTCCAAAGGTGAGTAGGTCTTTTTATAATGAATGTGAGATTTTTGCTTTGGAATTAAAACCTAACTTCAGACTGTGCTCCTGACTGTGCCCAAAATGTAGTTAAACCTCTTGAACGTACTTTCCAGAAGACTCTAAACCCAAGCCTTCAGGCTTGGATATGTCTGTGGCGTTACCATGTGCAGGTAATAGCTTTGAGTGATGTTATGCTTCTGTAATAGCAGTTACACTTAATGAGTATTTTGCCATGAAAGTCTGACTTTCTCATTTGAGGTGGAATGTGGAACTGATATTTTAATATAAGCTTGAGGGGGAAGGAGATGAAATAGATTCATAACATTTAAACAAGTATGGTATTTTTTTCTTCTCTATTACATATAAATATGCTAAGTTAAGTACGGTTTGTACAATTGAGTCTTTTTTTTTTCTTTATCATGTTGAATGCTGCACACTGATTAGTTTAGCAAAAATGTTACTTTCCAACATTAATTTCAGGTTTAGAAAATACAGCTTCTGATATTTTACCCTATTACTTGAAGATGTCTATTCAAATTGCTTTTGAACTTGAATATCACAGCTTCACAGTAGAAAGTCAGGTGGTATTTGTATACCAAAAGACAACAGGCTCTGCAATTATGTTAGGGAGCAGCTAACCAATTCCAGGAGATTTGAAAAAGGAGAGAATGTAGTGAATTATAATTTTAAAATGCTGTTATTCAGTTTTGAAAGTGATGAGGTGAGCTTGTTAGGCCTGTGGGTTTGAGATAAAAACCTCTCATTGCCAAAAATTCTTTTGCCAGATTAGTACTATCCTTTAAAAAAAAAATGAAGCCAAAAGGTACTCTTCTGTTGCATTTAAGACCAGACTGGATTTGTCAGAAACAGACTTTTAATGGGTAACATGACATTTTCTAGTTCTACTTGGGGCATCACTTGACTGGGGTGTATCAGTTTCATTGCTGTTCTTTCGAGATGATGCAAAGTGTTACATCATCAAAATGTAAAAGGGAAGAGTTTTCAGAGGATGTTACTGCCTTTGGACATTCAAGTGTAGGTGACTGAATTTGATGATTGTGAAGGTGACCTACTCCTATATGTACTTGAGAAATGTGGATTTGAAATGTTGCGTCAGTAAGAGATGAGTTATAGCTTCTGTGCAAAATCACTCAATTTGGATGTCTTCTGAAGATGATCAATGTAAGAAAGGAGAAATAAGATTATTGGCAAACATGTAGAAACAGAATGGTTTTAGATGTAGCAGATACAGTTTTTGATCTAAAAACCAAAAAGTTGTGTCATCTGCCATATTCATCTGAATGTTGGTAAAATCCCAGACTTTGTCCCGTGTCACTTTACAGGCTAAACCAACATATGGGTGGAAGAGCATTTTGGGCAAAAGTCAGAAGACCTTTTGGAAAGATCTTTTTTCCAAAACATTTACATTATGATAGATTAGCGTTCATACATTGTTTGGCTGCTGCCTACAAGAAGCAGAAACACATGAGAACTTAGTATCATTACAGCTTTGGGAAACTTTATTTTTAACTGGTGGGCTGGAAAGAGTCCAGTAATACTTGGTCATGTAGTATAACTTTATGTACTATTGCAGTGACATATACTCTCCAGCAACACTTGTGCTTTTGACACATGTTTTCTTTTACCACTTATCTTGTAGAAATTTTGAGAGTAAAAGTAAAATAAGTAGTTACAGAGGACATGGTAGAATATGGTGGTGTATAGTCTATAGGCGGCAGATCATATATGCGGTTCAGAGGGCACTAAAACTGAAAGAGTATGGCTGGAACTGTCTGATGAGGAACATAATTTTCTACTGGCATATCTTTTGCTGGATAAAATTGCATACTAATGTAAAGAACAGCAAAGCATTTAACACTTCAATGACTTTGACAGGACAAATATTCTAAAACGGGGGCAGAACTAAGGTGTTGATTTTTAGTATTCAGTTTGCATTGTCGGGAAGTATTTTAGATTTCATTCCCGAATAAAGGCAGACACAAATAGTACACAAACTTGCATAGCTTCTGTTAAATTTCAGAGCAAACTAAAGAATAAATAAATGTCATGAAGGGGTGATAAATGAGCTCTTAGGCATAGAAAAGTAAAAAGGAAAAGAACACCTCTGGAGAAAACGCCAGGTTCAGGTGGCAAGCTAAGTAGAATTTATATAATTCCTTCAAGCATTGTTAAATCAAGGCCATCGGAATTGGGCAATAGAAAAGGGGTTTTCTGGATATGATTAGTTCTTTTTCCAGGTGAAACAGGTAGGAAGCTGCTGTGCTGGAATCTGAGAAGATTGGTTTTTGGAGTGAATGGAGTTGCTCAGCACATTTCAGAAGAGAGTGTTCTGCAATGGGAACTTTGCTTCTGTATTTATTTATTTAGTATAAACCTTTTACTATAAAAATTAATGTACAGTCACCTTTTGGCTTGGCTTTCCTTTGGTAATAGTAGCTACCCTTGTATTTGCAGTCATGAGGGATCTTTTAAGAAAAATCAGATTGTTTATTATATTTGTTGAATGTATCTGAAAGTGAGGGAATAAAAACTTGTTGCTCAAAATATTGCATATTCTACTGCTCCCCCCTTCCCTTCCCCCCCCATTTGGGAAGGGGAATCAGGTGAAAGAAAAAGCAACCCGAGTGTTGAAATATAAACAGATTTAATAATATTAAATAATTAACATTAATAATACTAAAGAACCAGTATTGATCCTGATACCAATATGAAATATACAGGGTTTATACCCAGCCCACTCTCTCAGCAGGAAGCTGCACTCCCAGAGGGGACAGCAGATGGGACACTGCCAGCACTGGGGCTTCAGGGGGAAGGGAAGGGCTCAGGAGTCAGGCACCGGGGCAAGGAGTTTTCAGCATTGCAGCCAGCAAGGGAGAGAGAGTGAACTCATTAGCAAACTTTCTAATTTATATGGAATGTGACATTCATGGTATGAAATAATCCTGTTGGCCAGCTTGAGTCAAGTGCCCGGGTCTCACTCCTCATCCCTGCACCTGGCAAGGCTCAAAACCACTGAGACCTTGAAACCCACATAGAATAGCTAGCTATAAAGTAAATATTTTCACAAATTCAGACACTAAAGTCTAGTACCTTGAATTTTTGTCTTAGTGAAGACATAACAGGATCTGTTAGGGTGATGAAATTCAAGGTGGAGAGAGCAGCACGTGAGCTTGTTTCTTGGATTTCCTGCCTTCCCTGGACATTTTGTGTTTGTGGCTGAATATTTTAAGTTGGAACTCACTAAGTATGTTTTTCTCTACACTGCGTAGCATGTGTAAAAGGCAGTGTCTCCAGCAAACCACATGCAATAACGGTTGCAATGGCTTCACCTTCACTCTGAAGCGATGGCAAGCCCAGCAAGGTCGCTTGGCTGTAGCTCAGGCTAAGAGCACCTACACTGTGTTTAGGAAAAGCTGTGCTTGGTGTGCCTGGGCCCGTCTCTGTCAGCAGAATGCAAAAGCGCGCAGGTCCGTATCGTATTCCACTAGTCATGGACTTCCCTCTGCTTGGGGGAAGCTGAGGCTGACCGTGAGCTTGTGCATCAGCCATGCAGATGGTGGGTTTGTCTGTGATGGAGACTGACAATGCAGACATACTTAATAAAAATGGGAGAATTACCCTTGGGTTCTGAACAATTCTGTTAGTAAAAAAACCGCGTTACTCTTATTGCCTATGTATTTTCAGCTGGACACCGTAAGTTCCCCTTGTCAGTTTTTCTAGCCTATAAAT
This sequence comes from Nycticryphes semicollaris, assembly GCA_013400055.1. Classification (NCBI taxonomy): domain Eukaryota; kingdom Metazoa; phylum Chordata; class Aves; order Charadriiformes; family Rostratulidae; genus Nycticryphes; species Nycticryphes semicollaris. The sequence goes on along the minus strand of VXBJ01004673.1, from coordinate 178,971 downwards.
ATTGATTTATATTTCCACACTGATGGTGTTTTCCAGACAAGATAGATGCTTTTCCATAATTGAACTTTCCTATGGAGTGCATAAAACTTTGTGATCTTCCAGGCTGTAAAAAATTATAGTAATCTTATTTATTAATAAAATCACCTAAATTTTGGAAATTAGTTTTCAAAGGGGAGAGAAACGTAGTTCTACTCTGAGGACATGAAATGTGATTGATTCTCCCTCTATTTCCAGGTACTGCCATTGGAAAACAGAATGAAGGACACCACACGTTTCCCACAGGCACTGAACATTGGCATGGGAATAGTCTTGACCTTGTACATCTCACTGGCCACTCTGGGCTATCTGCGCTTCGGGGATGAAATCAAAGGCAGCATCACTTTAAACCTGCCACAAGATATATGGTAAGTGCATATGGGATTTAAACCCAGTAATCTAGATGGCAAAAGAATTGCAAAGGTTGTTCCATGCCTCAGTGCTGTGGCACTTATAACTGCCACGGGCTCAAACTCTTCTAAAAGTATATTGTATATACTATCTCTGTGTCTTCTACAGCTGAGCTGTGATCCCAGCCAGCAATGTCTTGAGTTTTAAAAAGAATTTCATATGGAGACAGATCAATGATCTTTAAGTATTTCATCTCTAGCAGAAGCTAATTCCAAGTGTACTGAAGAAGGGAATATGCAGTCTGCAGCCAGCTGTATTGCAGTTCTGAAACCTGGTAGTGTTACTGTGGATATCCTGGTAATATTGTGGCCTTTTCAGTGGCATCGCTGTTTTGGGCCCCTTACCACAGAAAAGACATGCAGGTGCTGGAGGGGGACCAGAAAAGGGCAATGAAGCTGGTGAGGGGTCTGGAGAGTAAACCTTAAGAGGAGAGGCTGAGGGAGCTGGGGTTGTTCAGCCTGGAGAAAAGGAGTCTGAGGGGAGACCTTCTCGCTCTCTACAACTACCTGAAAGGAGGGTGTCAAGAGGCAGGGATCAATCTCTTCTCCCAAGTCACAGGCGATAGGACAAGAGGAAATGGCCTCAAGTTGCCCCAGGGGAGGTTCAGGTTGGATATCAGGAAAAATGTTTACACTGCGAGTTATTAAGCCTTGGAATGAGCTGCCCGGGGAAGTGATTGAGGCACCGTCCTGGAGGTTTAGTGATTTTTCTTGTTTTGTTTTATGTTTCTGTGGGTTTTTTGTTTTTTTTTTCTTAATCAAAGTTAGGTTGGTGGTTGGACTAGTTGATCAATAGATCATCAGCCACCGTTGTCAATAGACAATTCTATGATTACATGAATACAAGACATCAAAGCTGAATAGATTAGTAGTTCAGATGCACTTCTATGGATAAGGTATAATAACGGCTTCCTATCAGTATAGTGAAGCTTATCCTTGCCAGTGTCTCAGGGATATTTCCATTTTTATTTAGTTGTTTTGTTTCGGTTTTTTTTGTTGCTTTGAGAGCCACACATATGTGCTGAAGAAGGGCTGAAGACTATTTCAACTGGTGCACTGTTAGTTTAGTATATATCTATGGATGGATATATACTGTAACTATTAATACTTTAGTACCTTTATGCCTGATAGGTCTAAAATTTGTTATATCAGCACTATACAAGTCTAAAAACTGAAAAGTATTTTAATGCTTTAATTCTGATTAAGCTCTTGCATGTTATATATTTATGTCTACTTGTTTGGTGTCTGTTGTAGTAGCATATTAAAATCCTAAATTCTGTGAAACAAACTGCTTTGCTGGACTGAATGCTGCCTCTTTTTTCTGTTTCAAGAGAGTAAAATACATTTAGAGAGTGTTCTTAATTTTCAAGTGTTACTTTTTCACTCTTGTTTTTCCCCATTTTCATTTCTTAGAGTCAGTATGAGCCATGCTTTTTTAATACACTTCAGAAGTTTTGTTTAATTGTCTGACTGATTCCAATGATAAATTCATGAAATGATAATAAAATGCGCCTTGAAGGATGATTGTTTTTGCTTGGTTGCTAAGATTTTTATGTGTCTGGTGTTGCTTTCTTGCTTTTTTTTTTTTTTTTGTAATACTATTAAAAAAAATGAGATCCAATGGCATCCTGGGGTGCATCAGGAAAAGTGTGACCAGCAGGTCGAGGGATATTATCCTGCCCCTCTACTCTGCCCTGGTGAGGCCCCATCTGGAGTACTGTGTCCAGCTCTGGGCTCCCCAGTCCAAGAAGGACGGGAATCTGTTGGAGAGGGTGCAGCAGAGGGCCACAAAGATGATCAGGGGCCTGGAGCAGCTATCTCTCTTATGAGGAACAACTAGGAGACTAGGGTCTTCTTAGTTTGGAGGAGAGAAGATTGAGGCAGGGTCTAATCAACACCTATAGATGCTTGGTGGGTGTCAAGAGGAAGGGGCCAGTCTTTTTTTCAGTGGTACCCAGTGAGAGGACAAGAGGTAATAGGCACAAGCTTGTACATGAGAAGCTCCATCTAAACATGAGGAGGAACTTCTTCACTTTGAGGGAGGCAGAGCCCTTGAACAGGCTGCCCAGAGAAGTGGTGGAGTCTCCTGTCTCTGGAGACATTCAAAACCCGCCTGGACAAGTGTCTGTGCAACCTGCTCTTAGGAGGACCTGCTTTGGCAGGGGGGTTGGATTAGATGATCTCCAGAGGTGATCTTCCAACCCCATATTATTCAGTAATTCTGTGAGATTTGGACCTCAGTTTTTTTCCTATTTTGTGGGTTTTTCTTCCTATTTTTTCCTATGGTTCTGTTTTTTGAGGCATATTGCTCATGATATATATTTAATTGTATCCTTTCATTGGACGTACAGTAAAAAAGACCTGGAAATCCTCAAACATGACCGCATCCATTCTGTCTACATGAGGCACCTGAGAAGGAAAATCCTTCTATTTGTAATATCACATGGTATTGCTCATTGTTGATATGATTAGTGAACACGGTAGATCTGGGTTTATTTGTGCCTTACGAGAAGAGCTCTTAAAGGAGGAGGAGGGAGAGGAATGCGGAATATAGGTAAAGTTTCTCACTCTGTTGCTACTTACTGCACTCATGCAAGCACCTGGATGAACTCTATGCTGTAATGTTCTGCAGCCCTGCTGTCTGACACAGCCGTTCACACAGTTTTCAAATAGCTCTTGGTTACAGTGCAGATGTGTTGATCATATGATACTTATCCTGATGGCTTTATAGACCTAGTGCAAAGAAAGATAATAAAAGAGGTGGAAGCTGGTATTCTTTAAGGTGAAGAATTGACATTATGAGCTTAGTAAGTGCTCAGGGCACTTATGTAGAGAAAACACAGTCATCTGCTTTTGTCTTACCTTGGGTAGTACCCATGGGTGTTGACGTACAGTGCTATTGCAGTGCAGTGCTGCCTGATACAGTACAGATGAGCAAATGTATGCACGTAACTGTGTTAGCAAAACAAATTTCCAGTCAACCATATTGACAGTATTTTGTTACTTGGTCCTCATATAAAATGCCAGTAAGTGATTGATTGAACTAGAGAAACACAAGGAGTTTCTATGAGAAAGCAGTCATGTGAAAGCACCTGGAATGTAGCAAAGCAGTGAGATTTGGCTTATGTGTTTAATTCCAGCTGGACAATCCCTGTCTTAAAAAAAAGCCTTTCCAGATTAAAAAAAAATAAATAAAAAAATTCTGTTGCTTTCTGGGTTTTATTTGATGTGTCACAGGTGAATTGACCAGAAGGCATATACAGGTTCTAAACCAGTTAAGTCCTTAATTTTTAATTTAAATAGAGGACTGCTTATATTCTAAAAACCTTCTGCTAGACTAGAGCTTTTGGAGATTTGTTGCAGTTCTAGTTTAGAACGTGTTTTGGAGCACAAATTATTGGTCAGCATGATATATTAATTAGAAGAGTAGATTTCAGCTTTTTTTTTTCCCGATCTTTAACAACCAACTCCCTAGAGTCAAGGAATTCCATTTTTTTGCATTAAACAACTGAGAGGACCCACAGGCACAGAGTATGGTTTACCTTACTTATCCATGACTGAAGCCAAGGAAGGGCCTTGTTTACCTAAACCAGCACGGGTTTATAGGCAAAAAGCGCATTGAATCATAGAATGACTAGAGGTTCAGAGACCTTAAAGATCATCTAGTTCCAACCCAGTCTTCTGTTGGACCAAGTTGCTTGAAGCCTTATCCAGCCAGACCTTCAACACCTCCAAGGATGGGGCATTCGCAATATCACTGGGCAAGCTGTTCCAGTGTCTCATCACCCTGGAAATTATTGTTGTATGGCCATCAGTTCTAACAAAGTCCCAGGGCATCTGGAAATGTAGATTATGGGAAATTGTTCTTGAGTACTTTAGTACTGTGATTGGCTGGAGTCTCAGAATCATAGAATGACTTCAGTTGGAAGGGACCTTTAAAGGTCATCTAGTCCAACCCTCCTGCTGTCAGCGGGGATATATTTCTCTAGACTATGTCCAACGTGACCATGAACACTTCCAGGGATGGGACATCTACAGCTACTCTGGGCAACTTGTTCCAGTGTCTCACCACCCTCATCATAAAAAAAAAATATGCTTGCTTTGTCCTTGGCTGGGGTCTCATCTTCTCGAGGCTGAAGGTTCTTTCCAACAAGTTACAAGTGACAGTCTTTGTGCAATAATTCTCTTACTGTGAATCCCAAAGGTTAACTGCCATGCAAATATTATAGCATATTGAATTTCAACAAGATGTTATGTGGTACTAGTTCAAGCGGAAGCTAAGCGTAGTTAAAGCTAAGTCTAGCTGTATTGATATACAAGTTTTGTTACCCTAGTTTCCGATTATTTTCCCTTAGAAGAGGTACAACAAAATCTAAAATGTAGAGTTGAAGGGAGACAGACTTTTAACTTCTCTTAGCATAGATTAATGATTTAGAAGGTAGCCTAAGGAGCTGTCTCTGATTGGAATATCATCTTAAATTGCTAGTAAAATAACTTTAATAATAGAAAAATGTTCCCTAATTTGCAAAATTGGAAACCTTGTAGAGCTAGAAAAATAGACACTGTAATGGAGATGCTTACTTTGATCTACTGTATATTTAAAGCTTTAAGTCTGCTTTTTGAATGTCTTTTAAATCTTTTAAAAATTAGCTTTGTAAACTAGGTGATCTGAAGCCTGAGGATTACAAGCTAATTGTTGGTAGCAGCTGGTCTTTTTTTTTTTTTTTTTTTTTTTTTTTTAACCAGCTAAAGTCGATCTAAACTTCTGGAATAAAGACAGTGATGCAGAGCTAATAGAAAAGTGACCCTCTGTTTTTTCCTCTAAATTTCTTAAAGTTGTTTAGCAATCAAAAAGAAGTGTTACGAAAGCAGTGACTTCTAAACTGTCTGCACCATTATGTAAAGTGATGTAATAGGTTTTTCTGTCCCTTTGAATGTGCCTTTGGGGCTTTATTGAGTTGTGCACAGTGATGGATTTGATACAAATAATTTAGGACCTGTTAGTCAAAATATATTTTTAGGCAAATTGTATTTTTCATTTTTCCCACATATACTTCTAATCTTCTAATGCTTTCTGTATATTTTTTCAACTTATAAAAAAGCTGATTTTTTTTTTTTTGGTGTAATCAAAAATTGAAAACTTGATGAGCTGTCTTGAAGTAGTGAGAGGAGAGGCACGCAGGACTGGGCTTTAGGAGCTATGCAGGTTCATCAGCTGTATTCCTCTGCTCGAAACCACTTCAGTGTGTTCAACGCTTTCTTCAAAATATTGAAGGAAGGATGGTGGAGGCATCCAGTTGTGGTGGGAAAGAGCTGAGCTGTATGAATACAAATTCTTCCGTGCCATTTGGCCGTGATGGCGATGAGGGGCCAAAAGCAGTGAACTTTTTTCCTTGATTTTGTTTTTTTTTTTTCTTCCCCTTTAGCTTTGATACAGCTTTTTTTTTCCTGATAAATACTGTTTTCTGGTTCTGTACAGATCTGAAAATACCTCCTCCCTGCCCCCACTGCCCTAAAAATTAAAGCTGGATGATTCAAAGTCAATTAATGATTCTGGAATAGCAATGAGTATTTTGAACCATTTTAGGCAGAAAGAAGTTAAATGTAGCTAAGTTTTATATTGTTTTAAAGAAACTGCCCACTCTGCATTTTTCAGAACATTTTTATGTATACTTTGAAGACATACAGAGTGGAATAACACCAGAATGCAAAGAGATTAATGAGAATAGAAGTTTTTCAGTCTTCTTCAAATGTGGCTTCTGCCTTTTACCTCTCTGTGTAGTGTGATAATTTTGCTTTTTATGCAGCTGAATTCTTTGAGTGGTGCGAGACAGCAGCTTGCCTTTGTCTGGCACAGAGTTTAAAAGCATCTTAAAGTAACTTTTCAATGAAATACACAGTCTGAAAAAAAAGGCTTGATCCCTAAAATGTTTGTCTAGTTACAGCAGCTCTAGTCCTGTATGTTGGGAAAGATATTCCTGCATCACAATAAACTCTCTTCTACATGTCCATACATTCTTTTTCCAATTTCTTACTAACATGTCCTCCCAAACCACCACTGGCATAAGGTTGGCACAGTTTGGAGCTGTAGAGCTTGGTCCTCTTTTGTGTTGCTATAAACCCAGTGAAAGGCTGTGACATGGCACAATAACTTAATGGTGTATTCGGGGCCTAGTGATTTTAAAGAGGAGAATGTAGACAGCAAGCAAATTTGGGAGTGGATATTTTCTAGCCTTAGAAGGTACTCCTTCAAATTTTAATAAATAAAATTTCCTGAGATACCCTCTTCATAGTGTGAAAAGTCTATTTAAGTACACTTTGTGAATATGCAGAAATCTGGAGGATATTTGTGTTTGTCTTTAAAATGGCCAGTGTTTATTGCCCCTGTGAATGGTTTATCAATTTACAGATTTACAGATTTACATCCAAATTTGCTGTGAATTTGGAATTTTCTATTGCCAAATAACTGCTAACTATTTAACCTGTTCTTTATTCACATATGAATGTGTGATACTGATTATTTTTTTGATAGAATGGTTATCTTCTGCAGTTTCATAAGCAGTTATAACTTGCAAGCCGATAATGTTATCATCTTGTTTGCTTGGGGGTATTTTATAGATATGTATATAGCCTTAGCTAATTTTTTATGAAAAGCCAATTTTTTATGAATTTTCATGAACGTGTAAATGTTTTCAACAGGTTGTATCAGTGTGTAAAAATTCTGTACTCCTTTGGGATTTTTGTGACCTATTCAATTCAGTTCTACGTCCCTGCAGAGATACTTATTCCAGCTGTCACCTCCAAAGTGGAGCAGAAGTGGAAGTTACTCTGTGAGCTTGTGGCAAGAGCACTATTAGTCTTCTCAACCTGTAAGTATGCGCAGAACATCTGTAAAAAAGCTTGCTATTGCATGTTGTTGGGGCCTGCTCTTATTAAATATGTTTTGTTACTCATTTTCTCTGTAGGCCAGCAAACCTGGAATATTGTTTCAGTGACTCAGTATGTTTTGCCTTTCATGAACAATTGAATCTAATGCTGTATTTGTATTATTTGTATTTTAACCATGCTTTTTTTGTAGGTTGACAACCATGTCTTTTGCCAATAATACTCTAAAACTGCCAACTTGAAAACTTTTATTGAAGAAAATGATTTTCAAGTAATGGACACACATTGCTATTTCACATCAGTGTTTCTCTGTAATCTGCAGTACCTGTTGCTCATTGAGAAATCCCTTTTCTGTTTTATTGGTCTGAGGATTAAGCCTGTGGTGTGCTGCTCTGTATCCATAAAATTGCACTGGCAAACAGATGCTCCTGAAGCACCACGTAGCCTGTGTTCCGCTTCTGGTATTCATTATGCATTGTTAAGATTTTAAGGCTGAGGATAGACGAATAGCCCTTGTAATACCTGAGAAACATCTAGATCAAAATGCTTGAAGTTCCGCTCATTCTTTAGTGCTTTTTATGTGCTCCTTTTAACCTGCCCTGGAAAATGTGTCTCAATGTACCTGAAAAGCTAAAACCCTTGTAGATCCAAACTGTTGTTTACAGTTGAAGGTTTTGAGAGTTTATGGGTGAAAAAGATGCTTTCAGAGATGTGTCTGAGAAGAGCCTGTAGTGAATAGGTTTGAAAGCACATTTGCCTGTTTGACTTTGGAGAGCTATAAATGACTATGATATTCATCCCTAAGTGTGGTGGTGTTTTTTTTTTTTTCCTCAATTTCATTATTGAGCTTTATACTTACTGGGTGGTCTGGGAAGGCAACGCTAGGGAACAATATCCAAGAAATGGAAGTAGAAAAGGAAAGAGAATTAGCTTTAAAAAGTGGAAGAGGAGTCTGCAAAAGTTACAAGGAAATAGAAGCAAATCAGAAGTGGGGTACCTTGTGAACAGGACTTGAAAATAGAGCAGTTGCCTATTGGGTATAATTAACTTCAGGTGTATTGGGACAGGAAGAACCTAATCCAGTATGAATTATGGCAGCGGTATGATAAGACATCTATTTTGTCTTAATCTTTTTGTTTTCCTGCAATTTTGCATTGTGATTTTTTTTTCAGATTTCTTTTTCATTATAAAAGAGCAGCTAATGGTCTTTCTTTTCTAAAGACATAATAAATATTTTTAAATGATTCAGAATAAAGTGAATGTTCTATCTTTATTTCCTTTAAAAAAATGCGTGTAGTGAAATTGAACCTGGTTTGTGCCCTAGAAAATAATTTGTGATGCAGTTCTCTAAAACGGACATACTGAAGTGTTACAGGTCTTACTGGGATATTTGGAGGTGTTAAATTGTTTGCTGCAAGGCACAGAAAAATAAAACTAAAAGCTTGCTCTTAAATGTTTGATATTTGCCAGGCTGTTGTGTGATATGTTGTGTTTATCCTAGATGTCATTTCAGCTTTTTTCAAGCAGTTTCTACAAATTCTATGCATGCAGTGTCTGGAATGCTTTTCCACCAGCAGTTGTCTGTGTGAGCTTCCGTGCTTACCCTCGTCGTCTTGTTTGCCAGCTTTCATTGAAGCATTGTCTATAAATCTGAACTGACAGGGCTTTGCTCTCAATAGGTGCAGAACAGGGTTCCTAGAATGATTCAGAAAAGTGTTCCTTTATTAGAAAGAAAAAGCCTGAAACCTTTAAAATTTAGTTTTGAAAATGAGACAGTTCTGGTATCAGTTACAGAATCTGTTGGAATGTCTGGACCATTCAGACAGAGGTTTTACACTCTGAAGGGAGGGACAGCCTGCTGGAAAATAATTCTTTAAAAAGAAAAACTTCAGCTGTGTTAAAACACATTAGTTTAAGAGAAGACTAGAAAAATGAGTTGTTATTGATTTGTGGGCCTTTTGCAGTTTTTGAAAAAAAATAAAAAATAATGAGGTCATTGTTTTATTGTTGCAGTGTATCAGAAACTTTGCTGGGAAAAAGCACCCCCTGGACTGTTTTGGTTTTTGTTCTTGTGGTTTTGTCTAGTAAGGTTTGCTGTAAGTAAGAACTTGATGGTAAATGTCTGGAGATGTAACGTGCATCCAAAAAACCATGTGCCATGCTTACGTTTTTTCATTATTTGCTCAGTTTCGTCACTGCACATTTTGGGAGGATGATGACGAATATATAATGTATTTTTAAATTTGTATGTTCTGCTTACTCTATTGTTGTTTCACAAAAGACACCATATCTGAAGCACGCTATGGAAAAGACAGTTGAACCCTAATGTCACTGGTCTGAGCCAAACCTTCAAGCTTGGGGCAGGGGAAGAGCATCCCCAGCCCTTGGGAAGTGGGTGGCTGGGCTGGCTGGTTGTCACCCGGGGATAAGGTCCATCTTTGCTACCTGAGCCATTCCCAAGGAGCAGTGAGATTACCTGGACTCTTTCTAGTCAGAATTGGTAGTTAAAGCTGTTCAAAAGATTGATTGTTACTGTAGTGGAAAGGAAGGTACAAATAGATTTAAAAACAATGTTCGCAGTAGCTGTCTGAAATGTCACATCTGTTCTTAGCGGCTTTTTCAAGACTCTGACACGGTATTATTCAAGACAAAAGCAAATACTACAGTGTGTTTCTGCTGGGAGAGTGCCAGACTAGCAAAAGCATGCTTTTCCTTTGTTCATAGCCCTTTGTTTTACACTTTTTGAACACGGAAATAGTGAGTGGAAATGATTTGACATACCCTGTTCCCTACTGCTTTTCTCTCTTCTTCCAATGAAGTTTGGTGTTAAAGTAGCATCATAGAATTGCATGGCTAAAACTGCATGTCATACTTCTGAATTTTATGAAAAAGGAGGGAGAGGGAGAGTTTCTGCTTCATGTGATGTTGAACACTTCATTTAATTTGCAAGAGATGTGCATCTCTTCATCTTTGCTTGGATTTCATAGTGTATGGTGTAGCAAGTTGGAAGATCCCACCATAGATCATGAATCAACACTAAACAGTTGTTTTGCAAACTCAGGTGAACACCTTGCACAGTGACTGGAGGGATGAGCAGGGGCTCTGTTGAAAGTCCAGTCTGGAGCTGGAGACTGGGTTTGGTAGTTGTTGAAAGGAGGTGGGAGCCGCGATTGAAAGCTGAACTAAGCCTCACTGTTGGGGACAAAGTTAGAAAGTAGGGACACCTACAAACAGTAGGAATGGGACAAGAGCCACCATAGGATTTGGAAAGAGCTGAGGATGGATGCGGAGTTGCAGTGCTGTGTGGCTGCTCACTGGTTGTGCTTGGAAGCTCATCACTACAGAAATCCTCCCGGCACATGCCTAAGGGTCTCCAGCAGCTGCCCGGCGTTGCAGCCTCTGCCTGGTGACTTGCCAGCTTTGTCCTTTGGTGAGTCATAATATTGTAGAGATAGTCCTTGTAAGACATAAGAGGACAGAAAATCTGTCGGATGGTGCTCAGGAAGTACAATTCACATCCTTGTAGTTTCAGTAGGTCCTGTTACTATTGCATGTGAAGTTTTGTTCGAAGTGTAAATGCTTTTCAGTAATTTTTCTCACTGATTTTACTTAGTGTTTGGTGTTTGAATTACAGAAAACTTCAATGCTTTGCAATATTTGTCAGGGTGGAATTTTCATAATGTTTGAAAGTATTTACCCTGATTTTGTGTCTTTAAAACACGTCACAAAAATAGGTTGTATCCGTGTTTGCTACTTGGATAAAGGTTGGACACCATGGCCGTTGCTGAACCCTTAGCTGGGCATGTTACGTGATGGGGTTGTGGCTGCTGCACTTTAGCATTAACAATTTGAGTGTGAAGCTTTTAGTTTACTTCTGAAAAGAACTGGACCATCCTGGCTGAGTTTTTAAAAGCTTTATTAATATCTTTAATAGAACAGTATACGTTTTCTCTTTTGAGAGACCAATTTGTCTGGGAGAACAAGAAAAATCTCTTCTACTTAAACGAGAGCTGTTTGGTGCATTGCTTGAAATAAGCTGCCATTACATCATGCTGAGATCATGGTCATTCTCAAAGGGGAGACTTTGGAAAGGTTTTGTTGAGCCTAAACAGTTAATTCTCCCATGTTAACTTCAAAATATGGTGAGCACATGAAGACTGAGAGGAGATCATCAGCTTCAACTGATGCATTCATCCAAGCATTAGTCATATTGATGCTAAATCACATCAAATCTGTTCACTTCTATTACCTGGACTTAGTGAAAATTGTGGTTAAAAATTTAGGACAAGGGCAAGCATATATGTTTCCACTTGAATTTAAATGTAAATTTCTTGCTTATTGTCCAGCAAAGACTTACTCATGTCTTCTGCCAGAAGGGCACTAAAATTAAATCGAGCTTGCTGGAAGTGTTGGAAGAATTGGGGGGAAAAAAAAAGTACTGAAAAAATAATTTTCATCTGAATGGTGGCAGCGAATCCATCAAGTAAAGGAATAAAATAGAAAAGAACATTGTAAGCAGTACTTCAGTTTTTGGAGAATAAGTTGCATTTGATTTATTAGTTTCAAGATAAGAGTGAAAGAAATCTTTTTGTGGTCAAAGCTGCTGAAGAGCATCAGCAAATATAATGAGGAAAACTGGAGCTGAGAGCTAACAATATCTTTCATCCACCCAAGTAATATAGATTTTTTTTTTTTTTAATAGCTTAATTTGGAGCTGCATTCCTGCAGCCACTGTGCTCTTGTTAAAATGAAAATTAAAAAATACTGCATTTGAATGTGAATGTGGAGGTACCGGCTGAGTTGCCAGCTGTTTTGATTGTTAGCTTGAAATGAAACAAATTTGATTGAATGGTGGATCCAGCTGAGTGTGGACTGAGCTGTTAGTGAGCTGCTTTCCATTAAAAAAGTTAGCCTGAACTTCGTGAGTAATTTTACCAGGTGAATAAATGCATTATTCAGTTGAACTTATCAGTTATGCTAGTCTAAATATTTCCCCATTTTAACTGTATCTGGTTTTATGAGAGAATGGTTCTTGATGCTGAACAATTGGACACAAGATAACACGTTGTTTACCAGGTACCTTAAACTGTTTATTGACGTTGGACCAATAAAATACTCACTTAGAGTAGCTGCAGCAGCGGTAATATGAAGGAACATTAAGATCTGTATCTAATGCATGCTTTTAGAATTAAGTTATAATAATTTATATAGAACTGGCTTGTCTGTCAGTTGTTAGACACAGAATATTTTAAAATAGGGTTTGTCCTTTCTAGAAGTAATCTTAATAACAGCTAAATGGAATAGTTAACTATGTGATCTAATAAAATTCCAGTTGGGATTTGGAATATTTGTGTGGACTGTTAAGAGCCCTCTTGAATTGGCTTTACATGCAAAATAATTGTTTATGAATTGTCAAAGGAATAAAACGAAGCATTTAATTAAATTTTTTTTCAATGTGTGTTTGTAAATTTTTTTTGATGACCATAATTTTTATTTACTAGTGGAAGATCCTGTGCTTTTCAGTTGAAAGATGAGAACATTGTGTGGTTTTCAGGCAGGTACTTAGGTGTGAGAAATAGGTATTTGAAATCCAGCTTCTTCTAACCTGTTTGAGTATCTTTCAAGAAGCGTGGATCTCCTAAGGGCAGGGTTATATCCTGGTTATGATTTGTTTCTTGCTTTTGATGTGGCATTATTATTATCTCACATGTTATGAATTGCTCTTGGAAATGTGTTATGTATGTATAATAACTAATGTTCTTTCTCACAGTGCAAATACTATCTTTTTTCAACCTGATTCTAAGGCATGGATAGCAAATGTGTATGGATTATGACTAACGGTTAAGTGTTACGGATTATTTGAATGGTGCTTGAAGTGTTTGTTGTGAAGTGAGTTGTATGAGATAACAGGTTCGGGATTTTCTTTCTAACATAAGCACTGCTCTAGAAAGAACAGTAGGTCCACCAGAATGTTCTCATGTCAGTATTCATCCAAAGCCTTATGAAGTCAACTGCTTTACTTCTTCCTTCTGGTCCATTGTTTTAGCTGACATCAGGTCGTCTTTAACAGTGACTTTGATATGGATCCAAACAAGATACAAGACACAACTCACTTCACAACAAACAGTATTTGGAAGGATTCCAAAGCCAGATCCATGTATTTACTATGGAAATGTCAAGTACTGCAATGAAGGGGAGTAAGGTAATAGAAACAGTGCAGAAAACTTGGATGCCAATATGTAATACTGAAATTATACATTATAATATATAATAATATATATGGGCATTATATATATATATCTGGGTGTCAAATACAGATTTATGCAGGACATTACCTTCATACATTAACAAGATCACTGTAAATTCTGAAAAATGTTTTAAAGGTATTCTCTAAACTAAGACTAAATATATGTTTTTATAGGTTAGATACTATCAGTGCAAAGAAAGATGAGAATGACATGATTTGAACAGTTTAGAAATTCCTTTTGAACTCGTGCCTTCAGCAAATACAGTGCATAAAATTTACCAGACTATGCTTATTTTTTATAAATATTTTCAGTTACTTGTGCTACAGTACAGTTACTGTGACATGCAGGTTGAAGGTCCATAATGCCATGCACAGGCAGACCATGCTCTGAAAGTTTTAGGTGATGCGTGGCGTTAAGGTGCAAAGTGCTACGTGGGTTAAGAGTCATCTAGTTTAATGTGCAGGAGTCTGTTCTCTGGACCTCTGCACCTGCAGCTGTCATCCGAGCTGGACTCCTTGTAAGCAAGGGAGAAAACCAGGTGTTTGGAAGGGCACAATGAATCTGATTGATGTTACACGTTTGTGAATGTGAAAACTGGGCCAAAGAAGTGCTTGTTTCCTCCTTCGAGCTATTGAAGAAGTATAGGTGAGAGATGTATCTGGCATTTGGTTTGATGGATCTTTCTCGGGAAGACTGAGAAGTGATGCTGAATATCAGGCTCAGTTGCCTGCAATTGAATCCCATTTTCCCTTTCTAACAATTTAAAAACTAATCAAGCCTACTTCTGTTTTTTGTTCCCTTTTATATTTGTGAGCATACAGGTGGAAAATACAGTGAAATGATGATACGAAAATTCTTCGTCCAAATAACAAATATATATATATTCTCTAGTTTTATGGGGAGTGACTTTGGTTTGTAATGTGTTCATGGCTTTGTATCTCTCTGGGTTTTTTTTGGCCTATTATATGTCTGTGCATGAACTGGCTTAGAAGAGAAGGTTATTTATGGGGTGCCTTCTTAAATGTCATACCTGAGCCAGTGATTTTGTGTTGTGCTCATTGAGTGAAGCAGGTATTTTTGTATGTACTCCTTATGTATTCTATTACTGTCCTATTACTATTCTCTCTGTCCAGTGGTTCATAGACATAGAAATTTCCATGAGATCCAAAAAAAGGGGCAAGTGAAGGAAAAGGCAGATGGAAAACCACCCCTTTTTCCTGGTGCCCAGTTAAAAGGAAATAGATAGCATTGCTAAAAATCTCCCCATTGTTTTAGGAAATTGGCATATGCCTGCCTGCCTCCCTTTTGATGTGAAACAACGCAGAATTCAAAAGGTACGTTAACGGGATGAGCTTGAACAAGGCCAAGTGCCAGGTCCTGCACTTGGGCCACAACAACCCCATGCATCACTACAGGCTTGGGGAAGTGTGGCTGGAGAGCTGCCTGGCAGAAAAGGACCTGGGGATTCTAGCTGACATGAGCCAGCAGTGTGCCCAGGTGGCCAAGAAGGCCAATGGCATCCTGGCTTGTATTAGAAATAGTGTGACCAGCAGAAGTAGGGAGGTGACTGTCCCCCTGTCCTCAGCACTGGTGAGGCCACACCTTGAGGATTGTGTTCAGTTCTGAGCGCCTCAACACAAGAGAGATGTCGAGGTGCTGGAAAGAGTGCAGGGGAGGGCAACAAAGCTGGTGAAGGGCCAGGAGAATAAATCTTATGAAGAGCGATTGAAGGAAGTGGGACTGTTTAGTTTGAGGAAGAGGAGGCTGAGGGGAGACCTCACGTTGTAGAGAGGTTGGTGCTGGTCTCTTCTCACAGGTGATTAGTGACAGAACGAGAGGGAATGGCTTCAAGCTACAACAGGGTAGGTTTAGGCTGACCATTAGGAGAGAATTTTTCCCAGAAGGAGTGGTCAGACACTGGACTAGGCTGCCCAGGGAGGTGGTTGAGTCCCCATCCCTGAATGTATTTAAAGAGTTATTTAGATGTGGTGTTGGGAGATTTGGTGTAGGGGAGAACTTTGTAGAGTAGGGCTGATGGTTGGACTCGATGATCTAAAGGGTCTTTTCCAACCTGAATGATTCTATGCTAATAGGAATACCAAAAGTATTACTTTTAGCATTACCAAAGCGCTTTGCTTACTTTGGTGATGTGAGTTGAGTATTATTAAACATTTATCTGTAAGCTTTGCCTTGATAATTTCCCATAGAGTAGATGTGGTGATAATGAGCAGCATTAATTTACAGTTATATCCTGTAAGCTTTTTTATTTCTTTTCATGGTTTTGGGGCATTTATTTTTTCCCTTTTTTTCCATTTTTTTTTTTTTTAAACCTGGAACTTTTCCTAGACCTGAGTTGCACTGTAGCCTCTAGACATTTGTCTTTACAGTATGATTTTGTGATACATGAATCAAATTAACAGTTCCCTGCTTACAAATATAGGATATCTTACTCTTCTTTCCTCTTTTTTTTTTTTTTTAATCCAACCCTGTCACGTAAGCTCATAGTCTTCCTCCTGCTGGATCTGGCATTCCATCAGAAAATCAGAAAAGAGCAGACTGGATTTGCTGATCAGCACAAATCCCCATGTTCTATGTTAAACTTTTGTCTGGTTTTCAGTTGAGCAAGTGATGGATTGTATTGGTTTTTGACTTGCAGTAATTGCTCATTGATCAAAGCTGTTCTGCGACACAACAAAATTCAAATTCTGTGTTTTGAAGTTACATTATGTTTCTATTTCACTTGTGTTTTCTGGTAAGGTTATGTAGGCTATAGTTCTTCCTTCAGTAAAAAGTATCCTGAATCACTTTACTGTCTTATGAACTGGTAACTCATTAGCAAGGTGTTTGTGTGGTAAAACAAAGTATATGTAACTGATAATCATACAATATCAGGTGGTCCTTTTTTAATTATAAGCTTGAAAATTGCACCAGGCTACTTTTCATGTTTTATATATCCCTTAGTGTTTCAGCTGAGTGTCCTACCTATTGGTATCAGAGGGCATTTTTGACAAGCTGACTGAGCACAGACCAGCTGTGGATTGGGTTCACAAAGCACAAGGGGATGCCAAGGGATGTTTTTCTGTAAACTTCTCACTGGAGCTGTTCATTAGTGTTTATAGTTTGCCTCGTTTTGTCTTTTCGTGCTTTTTGGTGGACGTACTGGAAGCCTTGATTTTGCATTAAGATTGAGGCTCCTTAATTTGTGTAGTACTGTTTTGGCGGAATTTTTTGTGCCAGTATTTCAGACTTACTTGAGTAAGAGAGCTTAAATGAACAGTTTTCTAGCAAAGAAAGATGTAGATGAATTTTCAGATTAGAGCAGCATCAATGTGTGATGACTTCTCTCTGCCACAGTCCTGACTGGTGGAGGAAAAAACTTGTATATGTTTACTCACCTTCCTGGATGGATAGAGTTTTGTGCTTGTTCTCCACTCTTGTCAAAAAGGAGTCACAGGAAGACCAAAATTGTTCTTTTGATTTTTTTTTTTTTTTAAGTTTTGTTGGTTTTGTTTTAACCTTCAGAAGCATTGTCCTCCTGCTGAATCTCATAAAGTATTTGCCATGCTCCAGTTTGTACGTAGCATGTTCTGTAACTGCAGACGATGGCATCGCTAACCATCAGGGATGAGTTCTGTTACTAAGTCCCCCAGAAAGAAAAAAAGGCAGGAAGCAGCAGTTTGGGATATGAGACTAAAAAAGTACATGTTGTTTCATTCTATTTCTATGTTCTTTAAGAGCAAGGCAATTTTAAAATTCTCTTAGCAATTTTTTTTTCTTTTCAGACCAGTCCTATAAAGGTAATGAGTTTTAAGTTACAGAAACAATTACTTCAGTTAAGTTTAGTAGCATCACTGCGTAGTTGTTTATAACAGAGCATGACTCAAAGATAGAGTCAAGGCAAGACGGTAAACTGAGGTTTCTACAGTTTGAGTCAAAAAATTAACTTACGTTTCAAGACAGAGGTGTCCTCTGTCTTATCACAAGTACTAAGATACCTTATAATGCATGTTATATAAATGTATGGTGGGAAGCAGGTAAAAGAATTGCACTAATTACCATTTTGGCCATATCTCTTGGACATTTTGAGACCTTTGACATTCAGAATCAATTATCCAGGACTACCAAGACCACTAGTAAAACTATCGAGTGAGACTTCTCACTACCTTAAATGCTGTGTTTCGCAAGGTTATTGTACTTTTAATTGCTTGTTGGGATATTTATAATCTGTCCTATTTCCTTTGGAGTTTATTGCCATGGAAACAATAATGTAATCGGTATAACCAAAGCTAAGTGGAGTACAAAAAGTTATTATGCTGATCTGAAATTTGTTATGATTTTTGCAGAAGTTCTGTCTTGCTTTCCTCTAGTCTATTTGTTCTGGTTTTAGGTAGAACAGAACCAACTTTCTGTCCAGTAAATTTACTTCTTACCAAAGCCTCTCCTAACTCTCAGAAATTAACAACTCCTCAAGAACTGCAATTACGTGGTTTATGTTTACTTCAATTATCCCTACTTGATAGTTACAGACTGGATTTCTTGCTGGAATGAAGAGGCAAAACTATTGCAAATACTTACTGCAAATTGTACTGCTGAGAATATGGGTTTAATTTGAAGATTTGGTGCTTATAGGTACAGATTAGGCTAAAATAATTTACTATTAGTTAAATGTAAAATGGTACATCCTAAATGTATATGGAATTTGATTTAGAATTTTGATGTTGTTTCAAGGTTGTCACGTAGAAGTGACATATTTTGTGGAAATGTCCAACAGAGTTAATATGCAGCTCAGACCTCAATGAGTTTTGATTGCAGAAGCACATATTTTAGATTTGTTACTCTTGGGAAAATAGGGTAATAATTTTGGATATTATTCTTAAATTAAAGCCCTGTCCATCCAGTGAAGTAATTTTTTTATAATTTTTTAACAAATTCAATCCAAATCAATATTTAATGAGCTAGAAAGAAACTGAATGGCAGCTAGATGAGGCTAAGAAAAGGTTGAAGTATCATAAATGAAAACTAATTCATTTTATAGTGGCTCTGTTGAGCTGGATATCTTTGATCTAATTCTGATTCAGCTTTTTGCCAAATAAACTGTGCAGAAATGAAAAATTAACCTGCACAGTGTGATGTGATATTATAAGAAACTGTGAATTACTTGACAATGTTAAGGTTTGTTCATTAGAAGAAAAGGGACCAGAACCTTTTGTGTTTTGGGCCTTACTGAGCACCGTTCCATGAGTCAGTGCTTAGAAATGGCTCTTTATAGCTTTTTTTAATTGCTAGAAGGAGCCATCATCCTGTGTAACTCCGGTTCTGTCCACTTCAAAGTGGAGAAAAATACTTGAAGTGTTGGGCATATCAGTCTTGGTTATATAGATGATGGCAGTGGCTTGTACCTGTGCTGTTTTACTTGTGTATTTATATTTTTTCTTTTTGGTGGTGCCTTTATCAAGTTTCAGCTTTTAGTTACTGTGTTTGCTTATCTTTTGTCTTCTAGGTTTTTGTTCCACATGTTAATGCAAGCGACTTACAATTAATTTCTGGTTGGTGTACCATTCGGTAAACTAAATAGACTGAGTGTAGGAGGTATTTTCCAATCCTTCTTGTTTAAGATACTTTTTTTTATTTTAATACAGAATATAAAAGAATGCAGTAGTACAGTCTCTCACATCTGCCAAAACAGAAATAATTTTCAGTACATAGCATTAACTTCCCTATTTTTACTTACATTCTTCCATGTTAATGATGGTGTTACCCCTCTTGGTTGTATTCTGTGCTCGTGAGACCCCACCTGGAGTAATGTGTCCAGCTCTGGACACAGTAGACATAGAAAGGACATGGACCTGTTGGAATGGGTCCAGCGGAGGGCCACGAATATGATCAGGGGGATGGAGCACCTCTCCTATGAAGACCGGCTGAGGGAGCTGGGCTTGGTCAGCCTGGAGAAGAGAAGGCTCTGGGAATACCTTATAGATGCTTCAGAGAAAACTGGAGAAGCAGTTTCTACTTAGCATATCATTACTATTGGCTATTCTGAAACAGGATATTTTGAAAAGGGTTAGCATTTCCATAAAGCTGCCTGCTGGTTTATGTGCAACTATGAAGTTGTCCCACAAGCTGAGAATCAAGATTATTTTCTCTTATAATATCACAGTGAAAAGAATTGCAAAATACACGGTGGAATAGCATATATTCAGATATATGCCTGTATGTTTCTTATGCCGCCTACAGGACATAATGTAGCAATCAAGACTATAAATCACCAAAAATAATAGCTGGTATCAAAAGCAGGTGTAATAGCTAAAATTATAGTTAACCTTTTATGCTAATTAGGGTGGTACGCTTGCATAGCAGCATTTAACACATGAAAATTTCAAGGCAGTTTTCTTTTCTAGTAAATGTCCTTTTCCTACCTTCGGACTGCTTTTCCTTGACCTGCTTAAAATATCTATAGTAGTTAAAGTAACACATTTCAACAAAATGTTTTCTGACATACCAATAACAGTATTTTTATATGATAGTGAAGAATTTAGATGGTGCATGTATTAATAAATATATGTATAAAAGTGATTAAAATAATACTAGATAATAGGGAGCAAAGATATCTGATACCTCTATCCTTTCACAAACTCATTGAACTTAAAAATGGTGCATTAGCGGATACTGGACAATGGTTACGGGAAAAATAGGTATCATAAGTTAAAGAAGAATTTGTAAGCATAGTAAAATATTGGCACAGCTAAGTTGATATTGTGTATTAATAATTGGGTTTTTTTACCTTCTGAAAGATGTGGCCAGAGCTGGTGGGTATATTAGGCTGGAAAGTGTGATGAACGGCAAAGCATGTGCCAATATAAATGTCAACTTGTGTATGAATGGGCTGTATGTTTTATGCACAGAAAAGAGCATATCTATCCCTGTCAATGAAGACCTTTCATCTCAACAGAAGACAAGCAAGAACAGGCAAGAAAACAACGTGATTAAGTAACTACCCTACAGTTGTTCACCAAAGGCTGGCATTTCTCTGTGTGCCATTAGCAGGGTCAGTTTATTGCAAAATTCCCAGCTACGGTACATGTAGATGACGCAAAAAGTACTTTGAGGAAAGTGGGTTGAGAAGTACAGGTTCTGCCTCTTCAGTCTTCGCAGTTCAGAATGTGGTTCAGCTGCAGGCCCCAGTGGCTGGTGACAGAACTTCTGCAAAGTATGAGGTTAAAGTGCAATTGTAGCATTTACTTCAAAAAGAATCTGCAAATAGCATGGTCCTGATAGCAGAGATCTCTCCTTACGGGCAGACAGGCTCACAAGAAAAATATGTCCCGTGTTGGTGGCAGTTCCTTGGTTGAATCAGGAGTTATTGAAAGTCCTGATGCTGTGATTCTTGTGTATGCGCTTCAAGTACCTCTGAAATTAGAGGACCTTGAAGAGACTTTACCCAAGTAAAGGTTGACAATAGAACCAAAGAAGGATAGTGTTCAGTCAGTGTATTTTAGAGAGTTGGATAATGCACTTGAAGTGCCAATAACTGCTCCAAGAATCACTTAACTCTTCTTTGGCTATGAAAGAGTAACTCATGCATGGGGATACTTTGCATTAGCAAAGTATCATCTGTATTTTGATGTTTCCTAGACTACAGGAAATGATAAGGAAGGATTTTACCATTACTGTTCCTTTTCATATGAAAGCACCTACTCTTTTTAAAAAAGCTGTTATACTTTTGCTATTGTCTCCTTGGAACTCGCTTGGGCTATTAAATATTTCAGCTGGCTAGTTGTAAGCATTAAGATTGCTTCAAAGAAAAAGTGCTTGTATGTCCTTTCAAGATCTCTTCCATTACCCATTGGTTTGTTTCCTTTGCCTTCCTTTTTCTGGTCACAAAGAGTTCATTTGGTTGAAATCCCCGCACTGCACAATGGTTTCAAGTCTTCTTTTGTTTGCATGAAGCCATTCCAAAATTGGAATTTCACATAACTGGTTATCTAATTCCAGTTTCCTAATGTAAAAATTCAGTATTTTCCTTAAAAATGCCACCAAAAATAGTGTTAGAATAAAAAAGCATGGAAAAATGGTTTTGAAGGAGAGAGACTGATTTAGTATTTGTAGGTGTTTAACTTGCAGAAATATTTTGAGAGTGCAAGAATTTCTAAAAATAAATCGAATTTTCAACTTTTGTATCTCAACCATTATTTCTTCCACCTTCAGGACCTGTAAGTTTTCAAAGCTAAACTCAACTCTCTTTTGCTTTTCTCTGTTTTGATAGAAGTCCTTTTGAGCTGGTTTAGTCTTGTATTGGGGTATTTTTGCGCAGGGGGTAGTGTTTAAATTTTGGAGCAAAGGAATTGTTTTGAGTGTATAATCTTTTGTTTATAGACAAATGTTAATAAGTTTAAAAGGTTAATAATTTCATTGTCTAGTGAGCTACTTTTTGAACTCCAAGGTTCCTTAGAATCTTGTGGTTTGCTTAAAGTGAAAAACCAATGTGTTACTTTAAATGTAGATTAGTTTGACCTTGAATTGGTCTGGACCATAAAATGAAGTAGTTCACTACAGCTCATAATTTAGAATTGAGCTTCTTGCCACGCAATAGCTTTTTTTAAATAATGAGACTGGGTAATAGAGAATATAATTATACTTCCCTTAATTTCCTAATACCATAGCATTTTTGGAAGATTACACTTTGGTTTTGATCACAGCCTTTGTAATCAGTGTAGAGCAGTAATGAAGCAAACTATAACACAAAGGAGCAAGATTTTGACAAAATGCTGGTAATTTTATTTGCTGTTTAATTGTGGGTGCTGGTATGGACTGCAGCACCACTGTGGAGAGCTGCCTGACCTCTAATTCTGGGAGAACAAGAGAGATGATGGCAAAGCTTAAAGCAGCCTTCTGGGGATTTGGGGATTTCGGGAGCTCAGGCAGGGAAGGAACATTTTACAAGGAGATGTTGTGTCCAGGGAAGTGGAGCCAAACAGTTGAATGACAGGAGAAAGATGGTACTCTCATTTTTTTATTTTTTTATTTTTCCTGGAGACCTGTTTCCTCCAGGAGTGGGGTTTCTTTCTGATCCCAGTGACCCCTTTTCCCTCATAATCAACTGGTCTTCACACAAAGAGGCTAAAGCAGTTTAATATAATATGACTGTTAGTATTTCATGCGCTGAGCTGATCGATGCATGAACTCATTGTCTTGGGTGGATGTAGCCTCTTTCTTCACATCTGCAAAACTATTGTTTTCTGAACAAAAACAATTTTGCATTGACTGTTATGTTTATTTGGAGATTAAGAGACAGATTGCACAATCTACTTCAATGTTGTACTTGGCTTTTGGGGACAAACAAATTTGGACATTACATCTTTGCGATTGGATATCTCATTTAAAAGTGTAGGCTTCAGGGTCTGAGCTTTCCTTAAGTGGGAAATAAAAATTCTATAGTAGTATAAAGTGATGGTTAAACTTCTGTGATGAGTCACTCTTTTCAAATAACTTCTTTTACAAATACAGGGAATAGCTTCTTGCCCTTCTGAGAGGCATCAGAGGATTCAAAACCAAGCAATGCTTTTCCTTATAGGCATTTGAATAGATTTTTCAACTGCTAATGGTAGGAATGTGATTAGATTTAATGTGCTAGAATTCCTTTTCTAAGTGTGTAATGCTGAGATTAGTCCAAGGAAACATTTTTTTCCTTGAAACTTTCTATGATTTTGCCCATTTCTTTCAGGTCTTACAGCATCAGAGACAGTAAGTCCCATCCGTTCCAGGTTGTTCATAGGGTACCTATGGTGGTTTTCAACTTTTATTCTGAAATGACAAGTGCTGTAGTACTGTTGTACTGACCCCACTCCACGTGCTTCTAGTTAATGACTCCCAACCTGTAAAAAAAAAAAAAAACCCCAAAAAAACTCCATGAGGAGTACCTGGATCAGGGCAAAATCTCATTTGACTTCCAACCTTGTCATCTTCAACAGTACTGTCAGCATCTCTGGCTAGTTAATGCAGAGCTTTGCTCTCTCTTGAAGTTTGTCTGCAAATGGTCAGGTAGTACTACTACAATCCAGGGCATGTGAGAATATGTATATTTTTTTAAAAGATAAGAAAATCGATTATCTGAAAAAAGTATATCTCAGTATAAAGTGCAGAGTTCTTTTAAAGAAAATGCCTTCACAGTCCAGAAGTGACGGCAGAAAAAATAGTCAAAACTGGGCTGCACTGCACAGTGCAGGCAGTAGCAGAGTTGTTGCAATGCTTGAATTAAGTCTTGTTTTTATACTGAAATGCTGTGTAATCAGATAGTAATTATGTCTTATTGATCGAATCACAATTACCTTTCAGTTTCCGTCTCATTCCAGTGATCTTTGTTTATGAGAAATAAAAAAAATGTAATGTAATTGTAGGGGTTTTCTGTTCTGTAAGTGCTGATGTTTATCAATAAATAATAAACACCTTAAAATACATAAATTATAATTATTTGCTTAGCAAAATTAATCTTCCTAGCTATTGGCCTGATCCAAACCCACTGAACTAAATGTAGGGTTTGAGACTGAACCTTCATGTGCGTTTTTTTAGATCCTGAGGCATAAGAATAAATCTGGGACCTCTAGCAGGTTCCTGGGAAGGAATAGGAAAAGATCACAGAATCACGGAATTGTCAGAGTTGGAAGGGACCTCTAGAGACCAACTAGTCCAACTCCCCTGCCAAAGCTGGATTGCCCAGAGCACATTACTCAGGACTGCATCCAGGTGGGTCTTGAAGATCTCCAGAGAAGGGGACTCCACAA
>VXBJ01004673.1:89207-154303 GCA_013400055.1 Nycticryphes semicollaris | reverse complement strand
AACTTGCTAAGGATACACTCGGTCCCCTCGTCCAGATCATTGATGAATATGTTGAACAAGAATGGACTGAGTATTGACCCTTGGGGGACACCACTGGTTACAGGCCTCCAACTTGACCCTGCTCCATTAATTACAACCCTCTGAGTCCTGTCACACAGTGAGTTCTCAATCCACCTCCCTGCCCCCCTCATTGAGCCCACACTTCCTCAGGTTCCTGATGAGGATGGTAAGGGAAACTGTCAAAAGCCTTGCTGAAGTCGAGGTAGAGGATGCGTGCTGCTCTCCCCTCATCCAGCCATCCAGTTCCTTATATATATATATATGAAATCTTATTTTAGAGAATAGAAAGATATTCACTGTTATGCATATAAGAGTCATAGTGCATGTGAGATGATAGGTCAGAAAGAGAAATATTTATCAGCTACACTCAGTACAGGTGTGGAAGTGGTCTAGTGTAACTGGCAAAATGCTGTTGATCTGAAGTTTCTTGTGAAGCTGTCAGTATTTTTGCTTTGTAAAGCCAACATACAGTGTATTAAGACTGAACGTAGGTACCTACTCAGTAGGTACATGAATTTGCTAGATAGTCAACATGTATTGTATTTACAGAACTAAGCTAGAACAAGTTAGGCAAAAGTCAGTTTGACTGATGGCGAAAGAATTGCTCTCACAGTTAAAACAAGCTATAATCAGCTCAGGCTAATACAGGTCCAGGCAAGTCCAGAGACTCTGTGGTGCTCAATGCGTACAAAGCTCGTGAACTTTTTCTGTAATAGCAAAATCATATTGAAAAGCTTACACATTATATTTTAATGTATTGTTATGTATGCTGGTTGCATGCAGAACTGTTGAAAAAAGTTACTTTAAATGTGTCAGAAAGTTTAAAGACTAAATACTTGTTTTTATTCACAACACAATTATTTTTAATCTTTTTGTAGCAACAGAATCTTCTCTTTGCTTGGATGAGAAACCTTCACTTTGTCATTTCCTGACTTGTAAACTGTTCTCCCATGTTCTCATATTACACGACTCTGTTGGGATATGATATATTCATGGAAGAACTGAACATTATGTTCCTTTGTAGGGACCAGATGTTAGTTTTGAGGCTTTATCAATGCTAAATCTCATTTTCTTTCTTTCTTTCTTTTTTAATGTGGACAAACAGTTATTTCTGTTTTCCCTGTTCTACATCAATAGCATCCTTCCTGTGTGAAGTAGCAGTGCTAGAGTGTTTGTTTTTGTCTAGTGGAGATGTAAAACACGATACTTAGAATGTCTTCATTGTGCTTTGTCAGGTTTGCAAGGGATGGCCACTGAGCTGGTGATACACACGTACTGGCAAAATTAGATCTTGCTCTTGCCACCTACTTATTTGTCCAAGTGCTCTCAAGAGATATTATTATGTCCTTTGGAGTTCTAGAGAGTTGGTGCCAGTTAGCACACACATGACTCATTTCAAATACTCTGGCTTTGCTTGATGGTCTTACAGTGCAGTTAAACCCTCTTCCCTATGTTGCTAGCTGAACGACTCAGACCCTAGAGACAAAGGGACACTGTAAGGTCATTTACAAAGAATCCTTTTATTGAGATAATTAGACACAGGGTGTTTAGCGTAGTATGAAACATGGATTTTTATGTTTTTAATATTGATGGTATTCACAGTGCTTGCCCTTCAGAATTGCACGTTACGACCATACAAGTTTTTGAAGTCCTACTGTGATGTGAACACCATGACTCAAATATGTTAGATTCCTTTTGCTCTTATAAACATAAAAAGTTTTGATATTTATGGCCAGCCAAATAGTAAGTATTTAACATAGTAGAATGTGTCTAAATTACAAATTCTCTTTTGTGTTTCTGTATTTATTGTCTAGGCTTATCAGGTGGATATTTTAAGGAATGAAAGCCTACAATGAATACAGCCTAGATCTAGACAGTTACCTGATTTTCTTAAGTGCTGAGCCACCCAACAAACATATTTAAAGAAAAGTGGTGGTGGTTTGGTGATAGGTATTTCTGACATCCAGCAGATGTTTGAATATGGATTTCATAGTTTAGTTCTTGATATCTGTCAGAGAGGAAGGAGGAAACATCTTTCTCTATTTTTGGGGGGTATTTTTGGTTATTACTGTGAGGTTATCTAGCATAAATGGAGCATCCACCCTTAGTCAACAAGATAAATGTAGTTCTTCATCTTTGCAGTCATTGGGAAATGTTTGTAAAACATGTGCAAACAGCAGAGGTGATAAAAGGACTTAGCTTTCACAGAGTAGTTGCAGCTGTTGGAATCAAGTCTACCTTGTTTTACAAATACTTGTATTTTCTGGGCTGTTCCTAGCGGTGAGGAGTGGGTGTACGCTGTGTGTACTCTCCTGTGCCATTCAACAGGACCTACAGCTCCATCATCCTGATCTGCTCTAGGCTGTTGAGATGGGCAAAGCTTTCCCCTTTCCATAGCATTTTTTTCCCCTTTAACTGCTGGTTCCTGCTGTCTTGAAACTTAGATAGGCAAAATTTGTCCTAGAGCTGAATCCAGTAGTTCCTTATGTAGACAAATCAGAACAGCGTTCCACGAGTGAACTGGGAGTCTTCTTACTACCGAAAAATTGTAACTTCCTGGTGAATTGCCTGTTATCATTCAGGAAAGACTCAAAATTGCAGACTTCAAAGCTTTTCAAAATGTGCTGTTTTGCTGTGTGTTAGACTGTTAGAGTGACATAAACTTCCTTTGGAGGGGACAAATGCAACTTCCAAGTCATAAAAGCGCTCATTTCTGCTTCAAGGGCTGTGGTTTCTCATATGTATTGGGACGAAGCAATGGTTGCAGCAAAATGTTTAAGAAACAGATAACAATTAGTAAGGTGAAATATGTGACTGCAGACAGAAAAATACACAAACATTTCATTTAAAAAATACATATAAAATATTCCCAAGGTTGTTTTCTCTATATAACTGTATTTTGTGTTTTTGAAGTATGTGATGATGTGGCAGACAGTATGTGTAGGTGCTTCTTGAGGGTCATTCAGTCTTCTGAATTTTGCCCAGTTAAACTCGGTACAGGCATGTGAAAACTTCTTTCATTTCATCTTACACCTGTTTTTTAGTGTGATCACATCTTAGTGTGGCCCACTTCTTATTGCATGAAGATTCAATTCCGCTATTTTTCTCTTTTGTAGCAAAATTACATTAAAATTAAAAATTACTGTGTTTTGTCAGATGCTCCTGAAAAAGAAACCCAAGAGGATAGTTGGTCTTGCAACATGCACCATCAAGAGATGTGTGTTGGAGCATCTCAGTCACAGATTACTGAGTTCTCTGTAATTATTTCTGCAATACTGTGATTTAATTATTTTCCACAGGCATTTCCAACGTGGAAAATTGCTACTGATGCTTCACATGCATACATAATGTCAGTAGAGCATCTTGCAGATATTAGCTAGGTAAACATCACTCATGGTAGATAAAGCATTTGTAAAATACTATTGGTCATGGAGGTTAGAGTGCCCTCAGAAAATAGCATAAAAAATAATTTTCATACCTTCTCCTACTCCTCTAAGCAAAGAAAACTGATTAGGTGAAGTTCTGTCAGATTTGTAGATGAAAGGAACTATTAAAGGGATTAAAGAGAAATAGATGATGGTTATGGAAGCTAGTCCTTGTCAATAGAAATACTTCTGAAAACAGAGATGCTTCTTGGGTTGCTTTTGTAGAAGAAAATGTGGTAGGCTTCACACCCAGCACATTTCTATTGAGAAAAAAACCATGAAATAGTATTGTGACATCCGGAGGGAACAGATGTGTATCATTTGCCTGTTAATTATCAGTACATTGATCTAAATTGAGTTCTGCAGGAGGCTCCCATTCACATTGCAAAATGTGGTAGAAACAGCAGCCGAAAATCCCCAGTTGCCTTTAGTTCTGGCTTCTTGAGGTACTCGTGCAGGGCAAAACCTTTGCAAATACCTGGTAGACCTGTGAAGGAATTTTCTTCATTCCTGGTGCTGATCATCCTGGAAATCCTGTGGGACAGTTGGTGCTGGGGGGTAGGATTTAGTGCTAGCAGCTCTTAAATGTACTTAGTTGTAGTTCAGAAGAGAATTTACCTGCCCTTAGAAACGGAATACAGCTATGGTATTGTCTTGATTGACCTTAAAACATCATGTAATGCCTTGGCTGCCATTTGTGATGGCTAAAATGAGAAAAAAAAGGAGAAAGGAAACTGGCCACATAAAGGGGCAGTGCCTCTCCCCTCTTCCAGGATGAAAGTAGAGAATCACAATGCAGAGAAAAGGACTGTGTTATCATGGATAACATTTTTCAACCTGATAGTTTGTTTCTAAGCACGGTTTGCCATTCCTTCTGGGCTTCAGGTCTTAATTTTGTTAGATGAACAGTCAGGATTTGCATGGCTCAGTTGCAGAAGTATAATGCTTAATGGAATGCTATGCAGAACATACTCCTTGCTTTATTTTGAACTTCTACAGTTTAGAGTCTCTTCATCTGTCCCTAATACAGCTAACATAGGTAGGATTTCTTTGTTTTCTAATAGTGTTGCACATTTATTGAAATATCTTTCATTGAATGGGATTGATACCTTAAACCAAATTGAAATCACACAAGTCTGTTTGAGTCAGATGCAGTATTATCTCATTTTATGAACCAAAATAAATAGGTTTGTCAAGCTTTATTTTTCTATTTCTGCCCAATTTTGTCTGGCTTTTAGTAACTGAATTTTTGAAACACCATCCTCCACAAAATCTAACACTATTTCTACATTTTCTTTTCTTCTAGTACAGACTAATCAGATCAGTTTTCAAATTGTTTCCCATGACCTGTTTTTCCTCCTGATCTACATGTCAATAAACTCTGTTGCAGTTTTCACCATCTCTACTTTGGCATCCAAGTGTCGACTTCGTTAATGCTGAATGAGATGTTAGTGTTACCTATTCACTTCTTGGCAGCCAAAGATTCAACTCTGTAGAACTGGGGAAATAGAACTTAAAATTTGATCTCCGGATCTAAATATTTCAAATATTAAAAGCACTCATGTCTCAGGAAGTTTAGATGCTTATGAGACAGTTTTTACCTATTTTTTTTTTTTCTATTCCTATCCTAGGGTATTCCAAAGCCCTGAGGATTTATTTTTATTCATCATGTCGTGCTGTTCTGTGTCTGACACTTAAGTTAAATGCTGTCATTCAGACACTTGTCTTGCATTATCCTTGTGCTAATATATGTGAGTCGTTTTAAATTTTAGCTCATCTGTAGGAAGTTATTTATGATTTGATAGGGTGCCTAACTGTTATTTAGCTTTCACTGTATGAAAACACTCTGATGTTCAGAGGTGCACAGCTGATATTTTTGTGTGGTGTGCCAATAAGGTGGATGTCATTAGTTTGTCTTATGCAACTGCACGTGATCAGGCCATGAGGCTGCTTATTTAGATGTCAGAATCTAGAGATACAATACTGGGAAGATTTAATGTTGACTACTTTTGAAGACCTGAGTTTGAAAATTTGGCCACAGCATACCTGTAGGATATATTGATTTCAATTAGTCTCTCTGCAGTTCAGTGTATGTCTGAACTGCAAAGCAGTAATTTTAGTCTGGTTTCTTCAAAAGTCCATATCGAATATTCTTTAAATTATTCATTCAGACAACTATCAATACAAACTTATATGTTTTCTAAGGTCACACTATATTGCTTGGGATTTCAGTTACAGTATTTAATATACAGTATATTACTTAATTCTGAAATGCCCATAGAATATAACATACATAAGTCATGATGAAGAACATGAAGAACTATAGCTTTTCNTCTGTCCTTAACATGTTAGTAGCTTGAATGATGGCCAGAACTTCCAAGTTCCACTCTACTGTGTTTACAAAGAGTTACTGTGCCAACACTTCTGATGTGAAGTGTGCTTATGTGGGTAGTGTTTGGTTGTCTCCGTTCTGCAACTACGCCACTACACACTGCCTAGTTAAGACATAACTGAGCAGCAATATGATGTTGATTACAGCTTGTCAGGCCTTTCAGGCTGCTCCTCTATACTTACCTGAAATAGACAGATATTTTCTAAAAGTACGGGACTCCAGCAGCAACGCTAAATTTCAGAAGTTTCTATTTGTTACTGTTTTCAACTATTATGCAGGAAAAGATTTTCTTTAAATTGATTTTTGTTTTCTCAAATGGAGAAATGAAATTGTTTTGGATCCTTTTCAACATCATTTCTGAAAGGTTTCATTTTTATGGTACAATTTTATGGGCAATTGAACAATAATGTAGAGTAGACTTTTGTTTCTGACACTATAATACAAGGCTAACAAAGTATAAAAAGACTTAGCATTGCAATAGGCAGCTATTTTTGTCCTGATGTGCAACTACTGCATCGTACATTTAGCTTTTTCTTTTATTCTAAATTCTGTAGGGTGGAGACTTCTGAGTAATAGGTATAAAAAAGCTTGTAAAAAAATAGCATGATTCTGCATTAATTTTATTCTACATAGGATTAAAAGGAAAATTATCTCTTTGCGGTCTTTCCATGTTTCTCTGTTGAAATCTGTTTAGAAGAAAATTGGGCTGAAGTCAAAAGCGAGATTCTCGTTTACCTGAAGGCATGAGAGATTTTCTGGAACAAAATAGAGCTTTATGAAATAAAATTAATAGTGTTTTTATATGGCATTTAGCACAATGAACTAATTATAGATATCCAAATATTAATCAGCACAGTGTCTTACCTTATTATTGCATTCATTGTCACTCTTGATATCTTCTTTCCTTGGGAATTACTACTTTCTCTATTGTTTCATGTCTTTCCATCTCTATTTCTTTCACTGCAGCTAATTCGGGGCTTCCAGAAAAGCCTTAGTTTGGCAAGAACCTGAATCAGTCGGTGCACGGTTGTTTTCAGCCACGCACACTGACGCAGCTTTGTCACCGTACATTGAATGGAGGATGGCGAGTCTGGCAGTAATAAATATGGTGTCTGTTCAGATCAAAAAGTGAGATATGTTTCTCTTTACCGACACTGAGACCATGTGAGCAGAAACTGCATGTGAACTGCAACAGAACTGCATGATGCAGCGCTCTTGACAGGCTCCCTGGGTGCATCATCTCGCTGCCTCTGAAACTCCTTCTCACATGCTTTCTCCTCTCTGCTTCTTTTGATTGCATGTTACCTAGGGAGGAAATCAAACCATGTCTTTTTATCACCTTCCCTTAAATTTTCTTCAAATTTTATTTTCTTCTGAAGAGCTAAGTTGGCTTGTCAAAGACATTTTAAGCGTGTAGTTTATTAAACTCCTTGAAAAGAGGAAAGTTGGAATAAAAATGTCGTTGACAGCAAGTTTTGTTCCTTAATTGTTTGTTACTTCATATATTTTTAAATTACAAGCAGAGATTGTATTTCATACAGAAATCTTCACCCGCAGTGCTAGTTTGCACCTTGCAGGAATGCATTTCGGTTTAATTTTCGTTTCCTTCATCAGCCAACAAGGATGCTGTTGCCCACCCCTAAATTGAGGGGGTGTATCTTCCTTGGGAAATCAGGGTGGTGCGTTAGAAGTCTAATACAACTTCTATATCTTGCTTAAAGATTAAGGTACTGAAGATTTAGTCTGTAAAAATAGGTCTGTTTTGTTTATATTTCCTATTGAAAAGTTATAATTTCATTTGTAGTCTAGCAACTGCGAATTAGATGCCAAATCACTTCAAACAAGTGGCTACTGTGGTTTTCTATTGAGATTCCTGCTCGGGACCCCAGTTCTTTTTATTTAAAGTCTGCCAGTGACATAGCTTTTGTGTGCCCCATTAGTCCTTTTATTAAAGACTGGGCCATTAGGTCACGTCTTGTGGAGAAATTTGATGGGACTGCAGAGTTTCTGCAGAGCGACAACAATCACTGCTTCAACCATCTGCTAACTTTTTGAGGAATTGGGTAAGAGCCTCCTCTCATCCCTTCTGAAATGCTGTGTAGACGAAACCTACTCTTTTTCTTGGTGGCGAAAAATGGGGAAGGATCTTCTGAAGGAAGACTGGTGTTTTATCCTGTGGAGAAAGAGTTGTTGAACTCCCTACTTGGGCCAGGAAATAGGCAAAAACATGGGTTCTGTAGTAACAGAAGTTCTAGCATGATCTGTTTGCCTGAATTTGCCTATATAATATGGAGAGGTGCCAAACTGTAATGCTTTTATTCATGTAGTAAAATAGACTGAAGCTTCTGGGAGTAAATTCTCTAAAGATTGTCTAGTTACTGTTGTCAGCTATGTAGCTTGAGTTTCAAACTGGACTTTTGTTATCATTTGTGCCACGGCAGAGGGATTCAAATCCTCCAGACTTTCTTGCTTTCTCCAGCTACATTAGCTGGGCTAAGAAAAAATACTGCTTCTACCACAATGTTAACTTTAT
Source organism: Nycticryphes semicollaris (assembly GCA_013400055.1). NCBI lineage: Eukaryota > Metazoa > Chordata > Aves > Charadriiformes > Rostratulidae > Nycticryphes > Nycticryphes semicollaris. Next base: position 145,893 of record VXBJ01004673.1, on the reverse strand, counting down.
TTTAGGAGATATCTTGCTGCAGGTATGAACACTTACAATTCAGGAAAGTAAAAAGTTAATGGTTTAAACAATATGAACCTTTTCCCTGTTTTATTTATCTGATTTTGTTTATTCTTAGTAGATACTGATCTTTTTTTCTTAAAACCTCAAGTTCTGACTTATTTTCATCTTTGATATCAATGAATTCTTTGCTTTCCTGCCCCTAGATGTTTAAGCCAGAAGAGACTGTTAGATGATCTGTCTGCATTAATGAGTAATGCTGGCCAGTGAATTGTTCATGTTTTTTGTTGGTTGGGTTTTTTGTTGTTTTTTAGTTTTTAGTAATCTGGGTTTCTCTTCACTACATTTCTTAGACTAGCATGCAGTTTTAAACTGAAGACAAGATGGAAATACTGTATTATGAAGTATTTTGCAGATATATATGGCAGTAGCTTTTTGCTGTCAGTTTTGTTTGTACCAGATTAATTAGTTGACAGAACTCTTTTGTGCCCACTTCCCCCTTTCCTAGTCTCAGGTATGTTGTGTACAGAAATAACATATTTTTTTCTGCCCTGACTTACAATTTTTTGTGCATCTCCAATGAGTGTAGTAGCCCCTTTGCCATTACTGGGATGTGCTCCCAAGTTACTTGCTCAGACTAACCTATGGGTACTGCTCAGGGTGGCTGCTCTCCTGCACCGTGTCACCTGTAAGTAGTTCCCTGGGTGGCTGCTCTCTGGCACCATGTCACCTGCAGGTACAGCTCAGGGTGGCTGCTCTCCTGCACTGTGTCCCCTGCTTGGACCTTATAGCAGCCTTCCAGTATCTGAAGAGAACCTACAGGAGAGCTGGAGAGGGACTCTTTGTCAGGGAGTGTAATGATAGGACAAGGGGTAATGGTTTTAAATTAGAAGAGGGGAGATTTAGATTAGATATTAGAAATAAATTCTTCCCTGTGAGGGTGGTGAGACACTGGAACAAGTTGCCCAGAGAAGCTGTGGATGCCCCATCCCTGGAAGTGTTGAAGGCCAGGCTGGATGGGGCTCTGAGCAACCTGGTCTAGTGGGAGGTGTCCCTGCCCATGGCAGGGGGGGTTGGAACTCCATGATCTATAAGGTCCCTTTCAACTCTAACCATTCTATGATTCTATTCTCTTAGGAGGTAAAGGAAAAAAAAACATTGGACAATGTGGAGAACAGCATTGCAGAAACGGAGGAGTGAGTTGGAAGGAAATAGGAAAGTGCTGCATTAGGGAAGGGGATCCAGGAAACAATGCAGTAAGCATGAAGGGACAAAGAGGATGCCATTTTGACTGGCTGAGTGCTACTGTACTAAGGAAAGATGGACAGAAAGCACAGCCTCAGATATTAGAATAAGAAGGAGGATTCAGGGTGATATTTTGAAGTGATGTTTTGCCTACAGCAAGAATTCTTTGGCAAACATTTAATTACAGGCATTCTTTATTACTGGAAGGAAGTCTCTCTTTGCTGTGTCACAAGTATCTGTCTGTTAAAAATATAATTTTGGTTTTTTGCTTTTGGGAAATTGTATGTATGTCAGACAACCATCTTTAATACATCAATGCTCTGGCCTTCTCATTTGGTCCTGAAAATGTGGTACAAATAGAGAGTCGGGTTGGGGTATGCTGACTTCCTGCAGAACAGGGACGTCTTCAGCGCTGTCACTGCCTTTGAGGAACACTGGTTGTATATTGTTGAGACAATTCTTTTGCTCTTCAGCTGGGTGAAGTTACTGCTACCTAGTAATATCCAACATTTCTCATGTTTAAGAAGCCCTAAGACTTTCTGACCATTTGGGCAGTACTACTGCTCTGGTAACATACATATTACTTCTTTTCTTCAGATGCACATATATAAATACCACTGACACCTTTTTTTTTTTTTGTCAGAATTATGGTTGAATACTTAAAATCTAAAATCTGGTAGTATCTGGAAAGTAATTTCGTATAATAATTTTAGTAAAGGAATATTAAACACCTTTATTATTGGGCTAAACGAAAATTTAGTAAAAATTAAGATTATTATTACCCTTTTAAATTTCAAAATTGATTTCTGTCTTAAATTAAGTCCTACTAGAAACATGGAAAAAAGGCATTTTAAGTGAGCTGTATCATTAAAATCTCCTGATGAGGTCATGGTATGTTTTGCTTTTGATCTGTGTATGAACAGGATCAAAATTATAATTCAGTCTTTACTTGAATCCTTAGATCCTAATGACAGCAGTGCCAATCTTGCTTAAGGATTTAGCATGGCACGTGCATTTCTTTTTGATAAAAATAAAGTAGCTCAATATTTGATTACTAGAGGAAGTATTGGAATATGATATACACATCTTTGAATTCATTCACAGTTATAAACCACTTGGGTTGGGTAGTTTTAAAAACATCAATCCTTTTTTTTTTTTCATTTCCCCCAGCAATCTCATTGAAATTACTTCAGCAAGCAGGTTATGTGCCAGTTATGTGCTGATTCTGTAACAGGGAGAGAAAGTTGTAAAAGAAGCAGCGCTACAGTATAAGCAGAGTAAAATTAAGGGTATCCTTCCACTGGGATGATACATCCATTAAGAATATAGAACTATCGTACTACAGAATTCCTCCCCAAAGAAAGCCCCAGTTGACCCAAGTGGCCTAGAATCCATTATTACTAGTTTTTGAGATGAACCTGTAGGGTTTAAGGTAGAATTAATATGTTGCCATCTCTTGTTATCTCTGGGACAAGTTTGGTTCATGTGACTCTTGCTCTTTCAGTCAAGCCTGAAGACTATTTTACTGTTGGACAGTAAATACGTCTCATGTTGGTACTGATATTTGTTTGTTTGGTTTTTTCCAGTTGGGATTCCCAGAGATTCTGAACTATAAAGGTTCATGTCTGTTGATAAAGGTTCATAATTTCTTCTTGACTCAATACTTTAAAGCCTATGTGTGGCTGGGAAAATCAGGCTCCCTGCCTGTAGGAATGTTCCTTGTTTACTTCTTCTGGAAACTACACCCCTTTCTTAACTCTTAAGGACATTTTTTTGGTAGATAATAAAGATGAGTTATATTTCTCTTGGATTGTTAGAGGATAAATAAGACACTAGTTAAAACCTTGAAACACATTTCCAATCTTCATCCAACAGCAATAGTCAGATTCATACAAATTTGTATGAGCCACAGATGATTTTTTTAATGAGATCACAGGATTTTGCTTTTCTGTAGAGCATTTTGCACACAGCAAACACACAGCATTTTGCTTTTCTGTAACCTGAAGCAATTATAAACTGTAGGGTGGGTTTTTTTCCAATCAAAAAGGTATTACATTATTTGTAATACAGCAGAATGTTTCAAATAAAACTATGAGCTGTAAATTAATGAATACCTTCTAAATTCTGTACTTATGTAGAATTGAAGGAGTTCTATTCCAGAAGTTGAAAATCAATATTTAATGAACACACCCACTACATGTATTAAACTTGGAAGATAATAAATGTGCAGCCCTCTCTATTCCTTCAGAAGAAAACATTGGGCATAGTCTTTAGCTGAGAGTTTTACTAGTTATTGCAAATGCACTTCAGTTGCACTTTTCAGTTACTGATGAGCAGTGCATCCCCGTGGAAGTATTGAGCATTCTTTGCCTGTCAGTCTGGTCCGAGCACCCATCCCATATGGCTTGGGCACTCAGGCTGCTGCTTTTGTGGCTTGAGGGGAGTTATGGTCACAAAAGCTACCGAGGTGGGTATTTTGTGACTTTTGTTAACTTTGGCACAATTCTTTTGGCTGCATCCTAGGTAATGTGTTAATATGTGACATTTCCAGTCTTTATATGTCATATTTATGTAATGGAAGAAACGGTTGAGCGTTGAGTAGGTCTGTCGTAACAATGGGATAAAAAACTGGGCTTTTCTATTTTTGATTGTCAGGGTATTTCTGATGTGAGAGGATACCTCTAACTCTGGCCAAACTTCGTTTGGCCACATGGTGCATCTCATGTCTTTGTAGAATCACAAAGTGTTGATAAACCATAGTCATAATAAGCAAGACCAAGTTAATTGGTATTTCTTGGCAAATCTCTGCATGATGAGCTTCTTTCAAATAGGAAATTTGAAATAATGAGAATCCTTTATCCCTTTATGGCCTCTTACCATCTGGCCTCTTTTTTACGTGAGATCTCTGTAGGCAGGGATTTTATTAAAATGTGTAATAAATGGTTACCTGGTAGCAGCAGGTAACTTGTATTCTGCAACTGAATTTTTGAGTGTATTTGACGATGCAGTTTTCCCCAAGTTCGCAATGGAGAGCGTCATCCCTGCCAGAATATGAGTATGTTGCCTTTCAGAATCAAAGTTGTCAAAATTTGAGGCAACTGCTGGCATTTGGCCCAGAGCAAAGATGCTCTGCAAATAGAAAGCTCATCTCGAGAAATTATGAAGGTGATAGGCACCTTCTGGTTTTCATCCTCACGTGTTGTGTGAGGATTTCCTTCCTGCTTGTTCCATTTGTTTGTTATAAACGTTCTCTACATAATACGTGGTTGATGGGGGAGTTGAGCCAAATATGCTTTTATTATGGCTTAAGAGTTAAGAAGGGCATCATGGAAGAACCCAAACCTGTTCTGTGGTATTTTTGATTTGTGGGTGGCTTTTACACCAGTTTTACCCACTCCCTTTCTTCCTAATTGCTTCCTTGTCCCAGTGAGATATGATAGAAAATGGCAAGCAGGCAGATACTGTGGATGTTTACTCTGATGTCTGGCAGCTACAAGGTGATGTATTAATGGAATATATGGGGAAAAAAGACATTTCCACCACATACAAGGGGTCATATAGAAGCTTGTGCTCATCTGGCCTTTGAAAGCTGGTTTCTACTACAGGACTTGACAGCGTTACATGACAACTGGTGTCTCTGAGTTAATACCAGGGTACCTGGCCTAGACTTGCAGCCACAGGGGTTAAAACCAGAAGTGGTTCTGGTCCAACAGCACGGATTCTGTTTCTATCAATGGTGAAGTTTTGGGAGGTGAGACTGGTTGTGTCGTGCTAAAAGGCTTCATAGGCCTTGTGTCCAGACTTGGCTCTTGGCAGAGCTAAGTTTGTGTTTTGTTAACTGGGCAACTATTATAGTGACATTTTACAAATTGAATGCAGTTGCATAGAACAAGATTTTTCAAGAGAAAAGTTTGTGGGTAAAGGTGACTTAAATGATTGTGAGAATGCCAAGCAGCCAGTGGGCTTGGTTCATTTTTAATAATTTTATGTCATTTTTAGATTATTAGTAATTAATAGCAATATGTTTTTACCTACTGTCTCCTGAGCAGCATGCAGCAGCCCCTTCCCCTACTCTTCCTGAACTCTTTTTCTTTTTAAAAACCCAAAACCAAAAAAATAAAACATCTCCATACAATTTCATGTTTCTCATTCCTCTATGTTTTTCTGGCCAAATTTATTTACCCTGTAAGTACAAGAAAACTTTAACAGGAAGCTCTGCCAGCTCATGCAGAAATTCAGAATTGAAACTGAATCTCTCTCATAAGCATGAAGATGTATCTTAAAAATACATGCATTAATCTATATATCATACCCCACCTGCAGCTGGAAAAATAGTGAACAGTAGAACTTTTTAAGAAGCGTGAAGCACTAGGTTATGTGTCTGTCACAGTTCTGTTTTTCATGAGGATGTTGAATCTGAAGCCACTATTGCTTTTCTTGTGTTGTAGGTGCTGTAGCAGTTCTGATCCCTCGCCTAGACCTGGTGATCTCTTTCGTCGGAGCCGTCAGCAGCAGCACTCTGGCACTGATTCTGCCACCTCTGGTTGAAATCTTCACTTTCTACAAGGAAAACTTGAGTTCGTGGACTATATTTAAAGATGTTTTCATAGCTGTCATTGGAGTTGTTGGATTTTTAACAGGCACCTATGTGACGGTTGAAGAAATTATTTATCCTGCACCCACAGTTCTAACTAACGCAACAGAGAGCGTCCCTGTGGATTTAAATGCTACAAACTTAGTGGTTGGTTTAAAGTAATAACCAAGCACTTTGAACTACTTTTTTCCTTAATAAGAAATCCTAGATGGATGGCAGACCTATGTGTGGGAAAAATTCCATTTCCACATGAGTTTTTGAAAAATAGCATGCAGCCCTTTCTCACTCTGTTCTTTCCTTCATTCCTTCCCATCTACCTGAATTGACTCCTTTGCTCTCAGCTTCTGCTCATCACCTGAATTCATGTCAGGATTTAAAATATATACATGAATATAGGAAGCAAATATGATTATAGGTTATTTGCAAGAAAAAAAAGAAGAGTTTTTATAAGGAAGTCAAGATGCCTTCCTCCTCAGAAAAGGTGGAAGTTAATCCATTCGTAATTTCTAGGCACCAAGTCTAAGCACTCCTATTTTCACTCCAGTTCTGTTGTAAGGGTTGGAGTGGGAGCTCAGTGATGCATAGACCTTCTCTTGGCTGTCTCTGACAGGGTGAATTGCACCCCGGTGAACCAGAGGCACTATAGTTTTAGAAAAGAGCAGCTGTTTGTTTGTTTTTTTCATTTCCATTTTGGGGACTTAGATGTTTGCTGTGGATAAATTTTTGGTTAGCTGCAGATGCCTGTTTCTGGTTCCTGGGAGTTGATGTGTCTGGAATGAGAGTGTGCTGTGCAGAATGACTGTGACTCTTGTTCAGTCTTTTCATGTTGGCTCCAAGACGCAATTGGAAGGACCAAGCCATCCCTGGTTGGTACAGCTGACATTGTTGGTGGTTGGTTAGATGGACAGGAAGAATAAAGGCATTTTTATTTCATGCCAACTCTTAATATTTAGGCTGAAGAAGGGACAAGACTGTAAGGTTTAGAGGTAAAGGCTGGATCTTTTACTAGACCAAAAGATACCCAGCTAGGAGTGTTCTTGCCATCTTAGGTGATCTGTTCCTATGTATTCCTTTACCATGAGCTGTTCAGCGTGGCCAGAAGCCTCCTCCAGGGAAATGTCAGCTGTGATGCTCAGTGGAGCTGTGGAGCTCTGACTGTCCAGAGCACCTTAAAGATTCATGATGTTAATTTCTGTATGAGAAAGGAAAGAGTGAGATGGTACTATCTAGAGTGGGGCTTGTGCCATACTTTCAAACGTATAAGCTGTGGGTTATTTGTGAAAGGATTTGTGATTCCACAGCACTGTGAGCTGATTTGAAGCTCTTTCTTCCTCAAGCGCACCACCTGCCTGCAGGTTGTCTGAAGATGTGGGTTGTCTCAGGATTTGCTTTCGACTACTGGTACTTTGTAGGGAGGTACAGCTTATATGAGACCTAGCGTATACATGTGAACACAGGATATTGTTTTAGAAAGTAACTATATATCCCTTTTGGATTTTTTTAATCCAAAATGACAGGATGTTGTTTATCAGAGCAATATTACTTTCTTTAATGATGCAAAAACATTCAACATCACAAATGATAAGTTTATTTTTGTACATTTTGGTAACTGCTGTCCTGACCCATTTTTTACACCATTTCTTTATCATTGATTTCAACTATACAGATACATGAAATACGGTATTTTTTTAACGTATTACTAAAATCTGTAGACTGCCTATCTATATTTCTATTGGAACATAAAATAATTATTTTTGCATTCTTATATTCTGCCTTAAATAGGGATCTAACACACCCTTTACTGATTTTTGCTTCTTCTGTCCACTCTAGAATAAAAAAAGAACAAGTTGATAAGTTGGTAATTGGATAGAATTGAGTTTTGTTCATCAAGCATGGGTGTTGAATCCCCAGATGAAATCCTGACTTTCAGGGTTCATATTTGACCTGCTGCCTCACATTTCATAGATTACTCCAAATGCTAAAGGCACATTTTTCATCTTGTTGTCCAAAAACACTCTATATTTTGTACAATACTAGAACTGTATTTATCATACTCATTCCTGTTACAAAGAAGCTCCTTTTTCTAAGGAATATTTTTAATTATAACATTTCCCCAAGAAATATGTCATGCCAAAACCTCTCTATTGTATTCATACAAATTAAGATAGAAATATATGTAATATTTTGCTTGCCTTCAATATTTTCCTCAGAAATCTACCATTTGGTAATCTACTATTTGGCATTATGGTGTTAGAGTAATATACTGCTAGAGATATCTATATTTATATTTTCTCTTCAGAATATTTCTTCAGTCATCTACCATGTGGTGACTGTATTTGAGCACTTTCATCTCTGTATTGATGAGGGCATTTCTGGTAGAGATTCGTTATAGGATGTAGTTCAAACTGCATGTGTTTGTTCAAGCAGTACTTCTGAGCAACGCTCTTATTTTAATTTTTTCGTGGACAAAGTTAAGTGCTCGGCAGGTTTAAAGGGTTTAAAGGGATGAGTCTCTGCGGGTATGATATTACAGAATTAACCTTTGGTATGAAAGTGCCACAGTGGAGCAAACACAGGTAGTTTTTGCAGAGGCAAAAGGTAACTTTGACTTTTCGTCTTAAATGTTTTTTAGTCTTTAAGCTGTTTTAAAAAACATTGAATCTAAATGTTTCCATCGATTTCGTGGTGAATTTGTTGCTTACCTAAACCATACACTACACACTGACAGATACGGTTCTGTGCACCATATTTTACTTGACATTAAGCATTTCTATGTGCGACATTTTTTAGGACGTCTGATAGGATTGAAATGGAAGTTGTTTTTCCTGTTAGTTTGGCATCTTTCTGCCCTGGTGTGTTTGGAGAATAAAGGACTGTCAGGTCCATTCATATCATCTGTTCAGCATCCATTGTCTCTGAGTGAGCTGCTCTGAGAAGGTGCTTCTGCCAGGCTGCAGCAGCACCTCACCAGGTCAGAGTTTGGTGGGAATTTTTGGCCAGTGCAAGTGAATACTGACATGGTACTGTCAATGAAGATTTGCTCAGCTGGGTTCCAAGAACCTAAATAGGTGGCCTTGGTACCCAGGTGAACGTAGCGTGTCTTTTTCAAAGTCAGGCAACTTGTTTAGAAGCTTGATAAGTTTGAGGAATCTCAACCATCAAACTTTGGGTAACCTGGCCCAAATACAAACCCTTACACCTCTTACTGCCATGTCTGCTGGAGGAGCAGCCTGTCATGGCGCAGATTTTCAGAGGGATGTACGCCCACTGACTGACCAGGTGTGAAGCAGTGTGTTTGTGGAGTGGGCCAGTGTTGCCATGTCTAACGATGTAGTTTCTTTTGAATATTTAAAATGTTTATGAATGTATTTTGCACAATGTTGATTTGCTCCTACAGTGTAGGATTTTTGTTATTTTAACGCTCATATAGTGCATTTGTGTGGCCTGCTCTTTCAAATAGAAAGCGTCAGGAATCAGAGTATCTTGCTTTGGATAAGACTGAAATGTCATGTAGTGAAAAACTACTAAGTCTGAATAATAAGAGTGTTCCTGTGAAACACTGCCAAAGATTTAAAAGATAGGAGATTCTGACAGAAACCTCTTCTGAATAATAAGAGTTGTTCATTCAGCTTTTAAAGTACTGTAATATAAAATGCAAGTTAAGACGCAGGGAGTGAAACTGAGAGATTTAATAGGTATGGTTTACATTAATATGTGTTTAAGATGGAAATATACTTTAGCACAACCTAAATTAAACTGAAAAATGTATGTGATTGGCTTATGTTCTTGACAAAGAACAAAAAGCTATTGTATTTATATACTGTACATGCACTTATATTTTACAATATAACAGTTTTAATGTAATTTAATCATTAGCTGCACTATAACTTACTGGATCTTTTCTTGTCTGTAACTGTTCATCCTCCAATATTGGGCAAGTGAGAGGGTGGGTTTGCCTAATGTTCTGTGTCTTAAATCTTCCGTATCAATAAATACTACAATAACATTCCCTTGCTGACTCTCTGTTATACTACTGTCACCCCTACTACATCCCTAGGAGAAATAGCTGTCTCACTGCAGAGTTCACCATTGAAGTTATCCAAGGAATGGTGAGTGAGTGACTTGAGACTGTCAAACAAGTTTAAGAGCTGACTTTTTGTTGATAATAAATCTGATTTCAAAGTCACACAGGCACTCTTGGAAAATCCCAGCTCCACTCCAAGGTTTTACATGAGGGTATATTTAAAGTTAGTCTTTTGCATCTGTTTAGTAGATGAGTTTATTTCTCAATGTACAAAGGCAGCCAGGACTTCCCACTGAAATTCCAGTTCCAATCTGGAAAACTGCAATGAAAGCAACAGGCTTTTAAAAACTGGGCAAGCCCTTGTGTACTTGGTATGGGCTTGGCCTTAACTTTAAGTATGGAGTGTTGGATATTGTGTGGAAGACATTTATATTAATGTTCTGTACTTTCTATCTAAATTTTAAATTACGAGTTGAAAACTCGTAAAAGTGGCAGCATAAGCTTTCATGTTCTCACCAACTTTGCAAAAGGACTTATATTCCCCATTTTAATACAAAGCCCTCTGAAGGTATGCTCAAGGAAGGCATTCAGAAACACCCAACCTGTTACAGTGGCCTGTATGAGTATGATTTAGGCAGAAATAGTGTATAAATGCCCTTGAGAGCGATCCGCCAGAAAAATGGTTTTATAAATAAGAAACCTAGAATGGTCTGGAAGTCCTCCAATGCCAGCAGAGAGCCTGTAGCTGTTGGACTGGAAAGATGGATTTCAGTCTCCTGGAAATCAAGAAAAATTTTAATCCTTATCTCCCTAAAAGACAAGCACATACGTGGCCCAGTTCCCTCTTGGATCTGGCTGTTAGGGACATGTACTTTTAAAAGCTGACCTTCAGGAGCACTCCAACTTCTGAAATAGCAAATCTTTTTAACCTGAGTTTTTCAGTTTCTGAATGTTATGAGTACTTTAAATTTATTTATTTATTTAAAAAAAATGGCCCTAGGTGGCTAGTTGTTGGGAACACTGAATTCCATTATTCTCCTCTAATATATGGAGAAGAAGTAATTTCTAAAAGTTTTTATGGAAATGCACATCATAGCCAACACTTCACATTTTAGATTACTTTGTATATCTTAGATGTCTGTGAGACAAAACTGCTGCTACACAAGTGTAAAACACAAAATGAATGCAAGAACATAGTTTCCCTTTTTGAAAAACTCGTATTTATTAGGCTGAAAATGAATACTTACAAACTACAGTATGGGGGAGTGAAATTATTTTCCAAGATATGAAAAGCCTTTGTGAGAGATGTGGTTGCATGTGAATGAAGCTGCAACCAGAAACAAGTAAGGCCATTTAGTGAATTTTCGTCCCTTTCCAGTTCCAGTCCCTGACCTTGCCATGGCCTTGATGCACAGAGACAAAGCAGGGAATGGTTGTTGAACAGGGCTTAAGAAGTACCAATATGAATATTCAGGTGTAGGATGTGTTACCCACACATAAGCACATCTTGTCATTTTAGTCAATGTGGGATATCTTGCATGGCATTCACTTGCTCTTGTCCAAGAAAAGCTTGGGCCTCCTGTAGATCTTGCGTCATATTGACCTATTCTGTAATTACGGATGTCGTGGTTACCAAAGGGCATTTCAAACAGCAGTAGACAGCTGTGGTTTGGTACCTGAGTCATGGTCTTAGAAAATATCAGTATGAACTTTTGAGAAGAATCTAGGACTCAAGTAAGTTGGATAAATGTCAATATCGGTGCCATTTGAGATGCATGACAGCATCTGGACATCCATCTGTGGTTTGTAGATAGGACAAGAGATCCGAACCCTTCCTGATCAGCAGTAGGAGATGAGGCAAGATATTCTGGGGCATCTCAAAGGGCAGTGCATGTCTGTGCTCGGCAGCTGGACGGAGCCCCTGGACAGCACGGGTAATTGAGCTTGGAGTCATTTATTAAATTTATTTATTTATTTAAGCATGGGGCCAGCACTGTGGGACAGAATAGTACCTTGTGCCATCTTCAGGAGTTACTCCAGAAAAGCAAAGGTTTCTCATAAGTCATATCTTTGCTGGTATCCGTGCATCTGCATGCAGATATCCCCAAAAGACTACTATCACAAATGGCATTAAATGCTTGCCTTGAGGTCTTGATCCATTTTGATGCATATCCAGTGTGCTGACTTGCTATTTAGGCTTCAATGACTGGCTTAGACACCCAGGTCACATATGGACATCTATATCCAAGTTACGCTATCTACATGCAGTCTGGATCTGAATATCCCCAAATGTCACACTCCTTACAGCAGCAACAAGTATGTAACTCTGAAATGCAAGTGATGGTTCACCACTCCATCTTGCCTTGTCTCCTGCTGTTGATTGTATCTTTAACTTAGCAATTTCTCTAATTGTTGACATAAAAATGCCATTGGAAAGTTCAGATTTTATTGAAAATTTTTAGAACATTTTAATACCTAATACAATACAAGTACAGGTTTTTTGGTTGTTTTTAACTGCCAACCCTGTGAAAATGAAGAGCCTTGGGAAACTGAGCCCAGAGCACTGTTTTTCATACGACATCAGGGTTAATAAAACTGTTGTGAGGATTAGTTAGTCCCTCAGCATCATTTGTGATACACCATCTTATTCAAAGCTTGTGAGAACATTGTTGTTAATGGCTTCACATTGATGGCAAGTATTGGAGCAATTCTCCTGACATACAAGGGACGGAGAGGATCTGTTTGTTCCTGCAGCTGGGCAAGCTCTGGAAGGTGTCAGCCTCGGACTCGGTAAACTTACTGTCATTGAAATGACTGAACATGGCTCAGCTGTGCACAGGCACTAAGTCTGTCAAGTGAGATCTTGGCCTCACTTGGCCTCGTTGGTCTTACAAGCCATCCTTGAAAGAGTACATAGTATGAGGGTTTCCCTGTATATGTACTAGATTTTACAACACACGTGTTTCTTTACATTAATCTCTGTAAACTTGATCAGATTTTTCAAAATATTTTTATGAGGAGTTGGATGAGATTCATCTTGCTTTCCCTTCTCCGTTGACAGCTCTTTGTGTGTCAAGTTTCTGTCAGAACCCGTGGTGCATACACTCCCTCTGCAGGGTTGTGGCGTCAGTGCTCTCCCCCCTGAGGCTGATGAGTCCATGGATAATTTTCTGCCTTCCCATCCTAATGCTTTGCCCTACTGCTCACTTAAGGATTCCTTACTTGGCTGATTTTCAGCTTTAAATGGCTGATTCTCTGCCATTTAAAGTTCTATATTGCTATTAGAATTCATGAACTCATGTCAGCTTGAGTGAAAGGTTCATATTTTTTATATATAAATAAATGTTTTGTGTATATATTTATTAAAATTGCCTGTTCTTTTCCTGTCTAAGAAATTTTCTTGCAAGTCAGAGTTACGCCTTGCATCCAGTGATCTTTTCTGGCTCAGAATGCAAGACTTGCTCTGTCCCTGGCTCTCAATTTTTGCCTAAGTCATGCTGCTTGTCATCGTGCTGTGAGATGTTATTTACTTATGCTCTGCTTTGTTCATTCAAAACACCTCTGCATCATAAACTCATTTCTTAATTAAATGTATTCCAGAATCTCAAATCTATGCTTGTTTTGCTGAACCCAGTTGGCGCAGCATTTTAGAAGATGACAATCGGAGGGAGTTTAAGGACTCAGTTGGCAGCGATGCTAAGAAGAACATGTACCTGTATTCAGGGAGTTATCTAAGAAATTAAATGAGGTATGTTCAATTGTTGGGGGTGTTACATTAGGTGGGAAGCAGGAAAATTCCTTGGAAGGCTTTCTGAGCTGCATGTACCATTTCTGTTACAGTGATGCCAAAGACCACACTAATAATGGTGTCTCAAAGACCATGTCCAACAGAGGCACGACAGCCCCCAGTCAGCCAGTGGACCTGTGTGCTTTCAAACACAGCCATAATGGTTACAGGCACAGAAAATCCCTTCTGAGGTCTCCGTTGGCCTGATAGACCCAACCAAACATGAAACCATGTGCCTGCTGCCCACAAGTGTAATGGTTTAAGTGTTGACCTGTAGTGAATCTGGATACAGGCTTTGATTTGCCACAGAGCTGAGAGCTTTTACCCTACTCAGTTATCATCTCACACATTCCTGCTCTTGCTCCCTCCCAGCACTACGTTCACCAGACCCAGACTTTCCCTTCCAGTAGGGAGGTCGGGCACAAAGTTTTGTTGGTCGGTGCTGCAGTTACCAGTCCTGGGCATTACTGGCTGATGTACCTGGACATCCCACAGTGTTTGTCTCTATGCATCTCCCCCATCTCCAGGATCTTCCCCACTTCCAGGATCCTTCCTCCTGCCAGGATCTTCACCTTCTTCTTAACAAAATCATTGAATCATAGAATGGTTTGTGTTTGAAGGGACTTTTAAAGATCATCTAGATCATCAGTAACATCTTTAACTAGACCAGGTTGCTCAAAGCCCCATGCAGCCTGACCTTGAACACTTCCAGTGATGGGGCATCCACAACTTCCTTGATGTTCTTTCCAAGACCGCTTATTTTTTGGAAGCCGTCATTTCTACTACTGCTCCCTAATTTTCCCCATCTGAATAATCTATGTGCAAAAGCACGATGCATGATCAGCCTCAGGTTTCTTTATTCACTGGAGAATTCAGAATTTACCACTTCTGTTTAGTACAGGTGTTACCAAAATTTACAGCCAGCCCGTGCCAGTTGCAGCAAGCAAGTAGCAGCCTTCTACTTTAGCATTCAAAAGCTCAATTTTGCACATTCATCCCGCAACACACATATACACCAAATTATCTGCTGCCTCTCCTCTTAGCATTTACAATTTAAGCTATTTTTTGCCTACAACACAGGCACTAAATGTCCTGCCAAGTCCTACAAAGTTGCTTAAGGCACTGGACAGAAAAGATGATGTCCTGGTATGCTCTAAAATAACCTGAAACGTTAATAGAAAGTTTGGCTTAGAAAGCCTGGAGCTCTCCTAAGGCTTTAGAAGAAGCCTCTCAGGTGTACCCTTGATAAAATCTTAAAATACCAATGTTCTTGTGACTGCAGCACAGGCGACTCAAGGAAAGGCTTGCTTCACTGTGCTCCCTCAGGTAAACTCCAATGGTTGTCTGCTGGGGCACTCGGGCTATATCTCAAATATCTGTATGTGCCCTGGGGTTTGATTCTCCAGACACCCAGGTCAAAGATCTGGCCAGAGTGGACCCTGCCTTTTTCCAGAAAAAACACTGTTTGGGCTGGGAAGGTAGGAGGGGAACAGGAATATCGTTGGCCATGTCTCAGTATGGGAAGTGCAGCTGAGAAAGCTGAGATGAAGATCCAGACAGGAAGCTGGAAAGCCTTTCTGGATGTAGTCCAAATGCATGGGGACAACCCATGGAGATAGTACTTTACAAGACCTGATCTGCTGTAGAGAAAATCCCACAGCAACAAGCAGTGGCCCCAGGTCATCCCCAAGGATCCCAATCTTTCCCACCTATTCTTTTTTTTTTAGCCTCAGACTATATAGCTTTGCTGGATCTTGCTGCCTTGTCAAAAATTTGCATTGAAGAATCAGGCTCTTGTTCTTCCTGAGGTGTCCTCAACTCTCTCTGCAGCACACAGATTCTGTTTCCATCAGATTCGGCCAGTTCAGACAATTATCTCCCCTCTTTACGAACACATTTCTGCTATGTTACATTCTGTTTCTGTAACGTGCCTCGCCTTGTGCTGTCACATGCAGTGCCAGTTGCTATTTACAGCATCTATGATTTTGTTCTGTAAATGTTGTCATTTTTCTTGTTTTGGGAGCAATGCTAAAATTTATAAAAAGCTTGTCAGCCATTTTAATTATGGTCCTGGACCTCCATGTTGGAGGTATTTTATTCCTAGTGTGGAACTTTTTTTCCTTTGTTAAGTCCTAATGCTACATTTCTTAATTAGAATATAGAAGGATGACCCGTCTTAATGTCCTGTATTAGAATGTGCTTAGTTTTTGATATAGAACAGGGCTATGAATCTCGGGACTACTGGAGGCCAGGCTGGCGTCACGTTTCTCCTGCCACAGTCACTTGTTCAACTCAAAGAGAAATGATCCCTTACGGACGCTGCACTGACAGCAAAACTTGTTGAAATATAACAGTGTGTTCCCAGTGCAGTTTATTTCTTTTGGGGCTCAGATAGATGAGGAAAGTTTGTCCTGCAGGGAGGGGAGCTACCCTGTGGCAGCAAACAACACTGGTTTGGCTGGAGACTTTCCCTTCACTCTGTGTGATGCTGGTTTTGCTGTGGTTGTTGATTGCCATATTTCAGTCTTTACTGTCACATCTCTCTGTATCTGTAAGAGAAATTTTTGGTTGTGTTTTTTTTTTTGTTTGGGACTGCATAGGTCACCTTTCCCCCTCTACATTGTGTTAGAGTTAGCTGAAGTGGTAAGGCAAGAGAAGTAATAATGTTAAATAAAAAAAAATATGAATCAAAAGATGAAGAGATATAAAACCATCACAGAACTGTGAAATCAAACGGAAAGTAAAACAAAGATCTTACTAGCACCGAAGGTGAGGTGGCAATTAAACAGGTGAGAATAACTGATACCTTTTTTTCCTGCTTTCTTTCTTTTTTCCATTTTTCTTTGCTACTCAAGGACAACACTTCAAGAACAATAATAGAACGTATTCCTGTCAAAAGGTCAAACCTAGAGGGGCAGTTATCCAGAATTTTGTTTTTTATAATCCTAGCTAGGGGTCTCAGAACTTCTATCCTTATCCTTTATTGCAGTAAACAGAGATAATGAAAGAAGGTATCCAAGTATTTCAAGCTATGGGTACATGAATAAGTAGGTGCTTTCTTTAGCTCACGTGAGCTTCAAAACATTTTAAATCAAGAGAGTTCTCCTGTAGTGTAATGAAGGACACACCAGATCCTGAAGTACTGACCAAGCGCCAGAAGACTGACAAATTTGCTAGACTTTGTAATTTCTGAGATCTGGGGCTTTCTGTTATGGGGAGACATGGAGAGAAGACTCTGGAACTGAAAGATAATGTCTGAAAGATAGAAAAGACTAAATTTCATAGTCAGTCAGCTGTAGGGCCTATTTTCCAATATTCCAAAGGAAGAAATTATGACTTTTTTCTAATTTCCTTCCTCCTTTCTCATAAATATTTATGGCCTCCTGAGCTATTAATTTTGAGAAAGGTAAATTTATTACCTAGGGGTGAGTTAAATTTTCATTTATTTTGCAGTTTTTATGAGTAATAGCTGTGTAAATGCAATCCTTGGGCTCTCAAAGGCTGGCTTTCCATGAGGCTGCTCCTAGCAAGAAAAAAAACACCTTTATGTTTTACTGTAACTGTTTAGGATAGGGAGGCTTCAGAACTGCAGAATTTTCAGCTTAGTCTCTAGATAGGCTGTTACAAATTCCCTAGCAGATAGGCGGCTCCCATTACGCATTGCGATCCCTTTGGCACTAAGCTCCTGTTAAGTGGTAATTCCTGCTCAGAAAACAAATAACGGACAAAGAAATGATGGAGGAAGAAACAGGGTACCCAAGAAGTGCTGTCACTGAGCATGGATGTTACAGGTTACTGTTAGGCTTGGGAACAGGTGCCTGATGGTGTGATTAGTGTGGTGTTCTCCATCTGTGCTCTGTGCTCTCCAGAGGCCTTGCGTTCTTCTGTTTTCTCCATCTCCCTCCTGTTTCAGATCTGATGCAAAGCCGAAACATGGATTAAGTCTTATTTTTAGAGCTCAATACTTACATAGCAAGAACACAGGCTGTTTTAGAGCAGTGAATTTTGTTTTGACAAAACCTCACTTTTCTTTGCTTCACCATGGAGACATCTTTTCTGTTTAGCTTGCCCCTTTTTCTGACTCTGCTTATCACTTTTGAGAATTACTTTCTGCCTCAGCTGTGGAAAATACTGGAGATGGGCCTATGACCCTAAGCAATTAAGTATCTCCAACAAGATCTACACAGATCTTGTGATGCTGGATTTTCCTGTGATGCTGGATTTTCCTTCTGCTCTGATCTTTTCTTTCCCTGTTTTCACCGTATGGACTACTGATGTGCTCCTCTGTCACCCATCCCATTGTGTACTCTTCCAGGAATGTTGCACTGCTTTTCTCCCTCGTCCTGCAGCAGCAGCTCCCCGAGAACTTGCCTTTGTCAGGATTGCTCAGTAGTAGTAATTGTTGTCATTTAATAGTGTAGTGTTATTGTTGGCTTGGGTTGTTTTGTCCTTCCTTCATTATCTCTGGTGAAACAGGAGCTTCTTAAGAAGTGCCAGTATCTCAGCATCTACAGCTACTTGGCAGAAGTCCTTGCTGAGTCTTTGGAATTCAGACACCACCAGCCAGCACTAGGATTGACAGCTGATAGGAACAGAAAAGCAGGACTTTGCCTCTTTCTGTAGGTGACCACCAAGCGGGAACATCATTAAAGTAGTGAACTGTCTAGGCTTCTTCCTGGAAGCTAAGAAATACCAGTGGCCTATAACTGGGCTTGTGAAACCTGGGAACTGGAGCCAAAACACAGTTACCTTACCTGTCTGTATGTTAGGTATTGCATGCTCGGTACCTCTGCTAGTTAAGCATTGCCTGAGGAACCAAACAGAAGGTATTCAAGTAATTTTGACTTTGAGTAGTATTTCTGTGCATGCTTCTGAATTATTTCCTAATCACATCAGACTGCCTGACATTCCTATTTTTTCCCCCTTTATTTCACTTAATAATTCATAAAGCATTGCTGGTGTCTTTCTGCACATTAATATACATTTTTGCAATGGGGATAATAAAATGTGGACACGTAGTGGCAAACTGATTTGTACTGATTTGTACTCACACTTGTACTAACAAATCATGGGGTCCATTCTGAGAAACTGATATATTTTAGAGCATGTGTGATCCTTATTCTAAAGTTGTTTTTTAAAGCAGATGAGATAAATTACACCTTCAAAATACACATTTTTCCCAGATAACAGACAATTGTTCACTGAGGGACATCTGCACTGGGGGCATAGGCAGTGAATTCCAGCACAACACTTCAAACTGTGAGCTGGATGTCATGGGCATCACAGAACAACAGAATGTGTTAGGTTGCAAAGGACCTCTGGAGATGATCTGATCTGACCCGCCAGTCACAGATGGGCTGACTTCATGGTTGAACGAGGTTACTATAGGCCTTGTCCATCATTTAGTTCTCCTCCTCCTCCCCTGCTTTTGCAGAGTCCCAGGACCTGCAGTCACCAAACCTGCTTCTTGCTTTCTCACCGCAGGTTGCAGAAGGGTGGTATCATTCTGTGCTTAGGATGAATGAACCAGAACTTGCTTTAAGATCGCTGATTGGGGATTAACTCTCTACCTTTCTCCCCGAACATGTGCATTAATTAAAATGCAAAGGTTTGGAGAGGTCAGAGCATTGCTCTCTCATACCCAAGGGAGCAGCTGCCTCTGGTCTTCATGACACAACATTTGGGAGTAAGAGGGGAGCTGTGGGAAGAGAATAAAAAATGTGACAAAAAAAATTAGTAAAGAAAATAGAAGCAGTCACATAAGAGACAGAAAAGAAAAAGAAAGACTTTGGGAGAGCAAGAGTAAGAATCACTTTACTGTACAAACCTGAAGGAAAATGACATATACTGGCCCCAGCAGAAGTGTTAATAAAGGGGGAGGGTTGGGGAGGAGGGAAGGAATTTAACGAAGGAAAAAGTGCACCTGCAGAATGACAGCAGACAAGGGAGTAGCTCCAGTGCAACTCTGAGAAGCACAAGCTTCACAGGAACAGTTACTAAAAATGGTGGTAAAATAATACAAGAGCAGTAAAGCAGAGTCACAGAGACAGTAATGTACCCAGCTGCAGCTCCATAAAAACATTTAGCTGAACAGACAGATATAGAGCTAGATCTCGTAATAATTACAAGTTAGTGAAAAAATATCCCCAACCAACAAAAAAGCTCTGTCTTGCCCCTGGAAAAGCATCATTAGACGCACACAGCACCTCCAATGATCAAAGCTGGAATGAGTTGAGGATGTTGCAAATCCACTTCTAATATTTTCTCAACAGAGCTGCTTGCTTCGCAGTGATGTGGTCTAGTATGTTCATGTCCTAAGCTTTTCTGTCATCCTTTCTTGAAGCATTACTTTCAGCGGACTGCATTTTCATTCAGATGTATAAATGTAATTTCTCATTAGCTGAGAAATTCTAATTCTTTATTACCTGGAGGCTTGTGGGCAAGTAATACTGTTTCTTTTAATTATAATAATTAATCATTTCCTTCCCCTCCTCATGTTTTGTGTACTTTTATGTCCCTTCTAGCTGAAATCCCTTGGTCTCTCTCTGTCTCAAGTGTGATATTCATTGCAGCAGGGAGAAACAAGACCAGCCAATCAGACCCACTCCTCCCTGTACTGAATGCACCTTTTCCCTCACTGAAACTGAGCTCTGCTTTTTGGTTTTTGTTGTTTTTTTTTCTTTTTTTTTTTTTTCCTGACACACTTCTAGCATCATGCATCCCCTCATGTCCTGCAAGCCAAGGTCTCTGAGGTCCTGTGCTCAGCTGATGCAAAGTGGCTTCTCTCTGTTGTAGCTATATGGACATGTTGTGTTGAGCTATCCAGGACTAGTTCCATATTTAAAAAAACCAAAAACCCAAGGCTCAGGAAGATGTGTTTTCTTCTTGTTATTGTAGAAGTATTTGTGCATAAAACATCTTAGGTGTTATTCTGCAAGAAGTACTGTGTATTTGAGTACTAACATCTCAGCAGATCTCTCCAGGCACTCCAGTAGATGTGGAGAAATACAACGAGATATGTGATGCATTCAAGGGGCATTTTGTGGCAGAATCTCCCAAGTCACAATCTTCAGCCTAAATTGAGAACAGCTTTCTCAAGAGCAGCACATTTTCTTGTGACAGAACAAAGATTTCATCCATTTCCCAACTGACACCCTGGGATGTGGCACTTAGAGCTAGCCTTAGAAACAGTGGAAGCAGAAGATGAGCAGAGGCAAACACAAATAAATGGTTCACCCTCCAACAGGTCAGTTAATTGGAGTGAACTGGTCTGTACTGAGCTCTGTGATATAAGTGAAGGTGATGAACAAAGGCCACAAGCTATCAACTGGAGAGTGTGCAGGGCCTGTGAGAAATATTTTTCCCATTGGAGGCCACTCCCACTATCGGTGCAGAGAAGTTTGGATGTTCTTCAGATTGTCACAGTGCAGTCGTGAAGTGATCTGACATGGAAATCTTGTGCTGAGCAGCAAGGATCAGGAGGGGAAAAAGACGTGGGAACCTAATCCTGGCCTTGTGGTGTGAGGGTTCAGTCTGTGGGCTGCTCTCAGCACTGCTCTTGGAGGTGCAGTGTGGTGTAAAAGGAAATGCATTATGTAGCTCAGATCCCCGTAGGACTGAGAAAACTGGACAATTAAGGGATTATTTTTTTTTCTGAGTTATCCTACATGACTACTTTGTGTCCCACAATAGTAGCAATGAAAAAACGAAACTTGAAGTGTTTCACAGGATCACTGTAGATTTTTGCAACATGCTGCCCAGTTTTGTACCTTGATTCAGATTGGGTGCTAGGAAAGGGTTCAGTATAGTGGAGGAGTTGATATGAAGGAGCACAATGAGCCCAGGTATTGTCCCCTCTGGTGGGAACAACCCCTTAGACACAAGACAGAGGCAGATACATGGGCAACTGGGGATAAACCCTTAACTTTGGGTTCCATGGTACAATAATAAACATTATTTTTTCCTGTCTTTGGCATTAATAAATATGTTTTGGAATCTCTGTATATAGAGTAAGTGGTCTCCCTAGGGAGAGAGAGGGGGAGGATGTAATCCTGAAAAAATAAAGGTGAGACTGGGTGACCTGGGCAGGTTTTTTCTGCTATAAACCTGCATAAAAATCCAGTATGACAGTCAGTCCTGTGTAATAGGCACAGCCAAACCCTCTCTTATAAATCTAGTAATCCCAGATCAGTTATTTCTAATTAGGCTGGTGTCCCTGAAGTAGACATTTTTTTTAGAGTATTCCTTATTGTGGTTTCAAAGTAATCTGGAAAATACAGTCATATGACTTTGGGAGAAAAAATGAAAATACCTATAATTGACCGGAATATTAACAGATAAACTATGTATTCACTAAGTTTGTAATCCTGTTCTCCAGTGAATTTCGGCTTTCCTTGTGTTCATTTATTTTCAGTTTTAGGCAAATGAGTTGTGCAGTGTTGACAGCAAGATGAGTTTGGTTCCAGTTGTTCAACTGCACACTAATTGTCTGCAAATCAGAATTAAATGTAAAGATGTCGATGAGTTCCCTTCCAGAAAAGAAAATTAATGAGAGCCATTCTCTTTCTCCAAAAATTGCTGTCATTCAATTTGACTGAAATATTCCCTCCACCATTATGTCCAATCAAGCAGGAGGTAATAGTATTCCACTGAGATAACAAATTAGCTTTCATTAGTGATGACATTGCATGCTCAAGAAACTTTGTCCCCACTTTCATTTTTTCCTGTTCTTCCAATGTGATTCATCCTCCTACATCTTTTTTTCCCCCTTATTGTCTCATGAATAATTTCTTTTTATCTGCATCAAGCAAATTTAATGCTGTATAAAAGCTGGAAACTGCTGCTTTTGTACTGTAGTTACTATTAACAAGACTCTGGTGCCAACAGTTCCCTGATCAACGCATCCTTTGTGAAACATAATGTTTGATTTGTGAAAAATGGAAAAGGTACAGACTAGACATTTTACAGTTTCTCCTAACTTGAGCAAGAGCTCAGGTGTGCCGTTTCCTTTAGTCCATCATTAGTAAAAGTGGATTCCATTTGTGTACCCTTTTCAAGATAAATATAATCCCTGCTCTGCAGTGATATCATTGACCATGTAGTAGAAGCAGTATGAGAAGGCACACCAGTAGACACAGCACATACGTTGTCCGCTTTCTCCCCAGTTTGGGATACGGAAGGGATGTTCCATGGAACAAGTAGGTGCAGCAGCCTGGGATTGTCACAAGGACGAATTAGTTGAGATATGTTCAACAAAGTCTGGCAATGTGGTAGCTGTGCTAAAGGAAACAGGGAAGTTGTTTATGGGCTATTTTCATCTGTTTAATAGTAACTGTCTAAAAATAAATCACCGGTCTCCCTTTATGGTCAGTGGAGAGACACAGGCACTGCATTTTGTCATTGTCTTGTTCCAGAGGACAATATGGGCTAACTAATGTTATTATAGGGTGGATAGATAGCTGTTGGTATTTAGAAGAATCCATCAACAAACGGAAATATTTTCATAATTTTAATCACCTTTTTCAATGGCCACAGCAGATCATCTGAATTTGCAGGTGGTACTTTCCCTGGAATTGCTGTGGGCACTGGTGGGAACAGGGTTAGAACTTGCAGGTCTCCTCATTAGAAAAATTCCCTGAAATCAAAATTACAAAATTAAATTATGAAAGAGAATGTTCAGGGAAATATGTGGACAAATAGGAAATAAAATACATGGAAAAAAATTAGGGAAGTAGTGAAGCCCTATGCCAGAAGAAAGGCATCTGGGTGCAGCATGAGATGAGATCACACCAGTAGCAGATGTGTCACTTCTGCAGAGAAGGCAAGTACTCTCCTGAATACCATATACGCAGTCTGATAGTCTTTTATCATTCTTATCTTTATCCAGGCTGCTCTGGCCTCAGAGAGTGTGGTCTCATTTGACATCATCTTTTTAGTGTCCTAATGTGCATTTTTTGAAAGAAATGTATACATAACTGATAGTCAGTAGGAAAGTGCTACTAATAGTGATGTATGTAGAAAACAGTAGTGAAGGCTGAACAGTTTGCCCTGCTTATTCCAGAAAAGAAAAGACATGACAACTGCAAAAAACTAAGTTTATTATAAGGAAAACAACGTTTGGTTGTTTGCCATGCTCACTGTGGGACAGAGTCAGAAAGAACTGGTTCAGTATGCGGTTGGGTAAATATAGGTAAGATATTAGGAAATTATTTGTAACTGTTAAAGAGGCTGAAACATCAGCACAAGTTACATGGGGAAATGTTGGCATCACTAAAGTGACATCATTAAAACATGATGATGTCATATATACGTAATATATATAAAATAAAACATGGTGACATAATTAAAAACTTAATTGAAAGATTTAAAAAAATGATTGAACAATTATATGTCAGAGATTGCCTAAGTGTACTTGGGCTAGGATGCAATGACTCACTTTCAGAAAGAGAAGAACAGCCTGCAGCTGCAGACTTGCCTGAAAGCTTAATGAATCCCACTGGAAGGTAGCATGGGATAGTCTGAGCCTTTTAAGGCACAAAAGAGGGCTGAAATCTGCTTGTCCTGTTTCCAGCAGTGCTCCTTGGTCATATTTTTGAATTTAAAGTATTTTGCAATATTTTCATGCTTTGTATAGGATTCAAGGCTGTCAGTATGAACTCGAAGCTTCCAAAGGAATGCACTGGTTAAAAACGGATACAGATTTTCAAGACTACATCCTCCATCTCAGCTGCCTACCTCTATTTCACCATGGGCTTAAAGGATGCATCTCAATACTTTGGGTCAGAGACTGAGTTTTACTTTTCAAACACTCAGAGCTCTCCTGGAGGGGTTTGGATGAGGGTAGGTTGGGTAGGTGTGCTTGGAGAATGGCCTCAAGAGGCGGATCCCCTGGCTAAGAGGGCTAAACAGTCTGTCTGGTCTTGGATGGGAGCTTGGGCTGTGGGTTCTCAGTATTTATCTTGGATTTTGCATGTCCAGACACTGAAAATGAGCTGAAGGAGGCTGTAGCCAGCAGCAGGGGACAGAAATTGCTGAGAGAGGGATTTGCAATACTCTCAGTGCTGGATGCAGGCACTTGAGTGGTTTTCTATATCCGGCTCCAAATACGTAAATGCACAGATGATAATAAGGCCCTTGATCCTCTTTAGCAATAACCTAAAAGAAATTCTGAGGGTTTTTTTTAACATTTTAGCAAATACTTGAGACCATACTTGACAAACATCCAGCTGCAGAAAACCTATGAGTTTCTCTGCTCTTATCACATTAGTGCAAAGGCCACGGCTTGGGGCTATGTTTTACAGGGTGCAGTGCAGCTCGCTGGTTAAAGAGTGCTGGGCTGGCACTGAGTGACCTCCCACATCCTCATGGCAAAACACAGCATATGCATTTATCCCAGAAGCAGTGGAGCTCTGCTTACTCATTTGTATACCTTTCTTCCTCCCCAGCTGCAGGACCTTACATTTGCTCTTGATGAATCTCATTAAGTTCTTCTCTGCCCAGCTCTCCAGCCTGTTCAGGTCATGCTGGATGGCGGCACAGCCTTCTGGAGTGTCAGCCAGATTATCTGTGGAACCTAACCTATCTGGCTGGAAATCTAAATTTAGGTAAGATAAAGTTCACTGCCCTGACTTTAGCAGGCTCTGGCATGTGGTGGAAGACTCTGGAACATCTGCTCAGCATGGTGGCAGAGCTGAAAGAGGAGGTTGAGAGACTGAGGGCCATCAGGGACTGTGAGTGGGAGATCAGCTGGTGGAGTAGCTCTCTGGTGTGCCAGAGGGAAAGGCACCAGGAAGATACCCCACAACTGGGGGCGGACCCTCTGCCCTGTACCTGTCAGGCAGAGGAGAGGGACCTGAAGGATGGGGAGGGTTGGGAGGAGGTCCCTGCTCGGCATTGTGGGTGAAACCCCCCTCTGCCTACCTCGTGTCCCCAAGTCCCCCTAAGCAATAAGTTTGCAGCATTGAACATTGAAGGGGAGGTAAGTGGGGAGGTGTGGGAAAGTTCCACTAAGAGGTTACCATGGGTGAGGCAGTCGACTCTGTGCAGAGACTGCCTCTGCCAGGAAAGAAAGAAGGGTGGTTGTGGTAGGAGACTCCCTTCTCAGAGGAATGGAGGGCCCCGTTTGCAGACTGGACCCAAGCTGTAGATAAGTGTGCTGCCTCCCTGGGGCCCGGGTCAAGGGTATAACTAAAAAACTCCCAGAGCTGGTTCACCCCGATGATTACTACCCATTACTCATAGTTCAGGCAAGCAGAGAAGAAATCACTCAGGGAAGCCTGCGAAGTATGAAAAGAGATTTCAGGGGTTTAGGGCAAATAGTTCAAGGAGCAGGTGCGCAAGTGGTGTTTTGTTCTATACGTGGGGAGGTGAAGGACATGGAGCGGGCTACGAAAACACAGGTAATGAATAATTGGATGAGAGGCTGGTGTCGAGACAGGAACTTTGGGTTCTTTGACCATGGGGCAGTTTACTCAGACCCTGGCCTGTTGTCAATGGATGGAACTCAGCTGTCGCAAAGGGGGAATGAATCCTAGTGCAGGAGCTAGCAGGGCTTATTGAGAGAGCTTTAAACTAGCTATGACAGGGGAAGGGGATAAAACAAGGCTCACCACAGAATAGCCTAGGGGAATAATACTGAAGCTAGGGGTGAGGCAGATGTCTCAGCTGAAGTGCATCTACACCAATGCATGCAGCATGGGCAAGAAACAGGAGGAGCTGTAAACGATTGTGCAGCAGGCTAACTATGACCTAGTTGCTATAACTGAAACATGGTGGGACCACTCCCATGACTGGACTACTGTGATGGATGGCTACAAGCGCTTTGGAAGCGATAGACAAGGAAGGAAGGGTGGTGGTGTGGCTCTTTATATTAAAGAGTATTTTGATGTTGAAGAGCTTGGGAATGATAAAGTGGAGTGTCTATGGATAAGGATCGGGGGAAGGCCTTTAGAGGTGACATCTTGGTGGGGGTCAGTTGTAGACCCCCTAATAAGGATGAAGAGATGGATGAGTCATTCTATGAGCAGCTTGCAGAATTTGCACGATCGCCAGCACTTGTTCTTATGGGAGACTTCAATTTCCCTGATATCAGAAGGGTGATGTCAGAAGGGTGACTAGCATAACTGCTGCCTTGAACTTCCAGAGGGTGGACTTTAACCTGTTCAGGTCACTTGTTGCAGGGGTCCCTTGGGAGTAACTTCTGAAGGGCAAAGGGGTCCAGGAAGCCTTGGATGCTCCTCAGGATGGAAATCTTAAAGGCACAGGAGCAGGCTGTTCCTGAGTCCTGTAAGGCAAGTCCAAGGGGAAGAAGACCAGTATGGATGAACCGAGAACCTTTGTTGAGACTCCAGGAGAAAAAGAGAGTGTATGTCCTCTGGGAGAAGGGACAGGCTACTTAGCAAAGTAGTTGCTAAGATATGCAGGAAGGAAGTTAGAAAGGTTAAAGCCCAGCTTGAACTCAGATTGGCCACTGCAGTAAAAGAGAACAATAAATCCTTTTACAAATATATTAACAGTAAGAGAATAATCAAGGAGAATTTCCGTTCTTTACTTGATGCAGCAGGGAATGGGATCACTGCGGATACNAAGGAAGGAAGGGTGGTGGTGTGGCTCTTTATATTAAAGAGTATTTTGATGTTGAAGAGCTTGGGAATGATAAAGTGGAGTGTCTATGGATAAGGATCGGGGGAAGGCCTTTAGAGGTGACATCTTGGTGGGGGTCAGTTGTAGACCCCCTAATAAGGATGAAGAGGTGGATGAGTCATTCTATGAGCAGCTTGCAGAATTTGCACGATCGCCAGCACTTGTTCTTATGGGAGACTTCAATTTCCCTGATATCAGAAGGGTGATGTCAGAAGGGTGACTAGCATAACTGCTGCCTTGAACTTCCAGAGGGTGGACTTTAACCTGTTCAGGTCACTTGTTGCAGGGGTCCCTTGGGAGTAACTTCTGAAGGGCAAAGGGGTCCAGGAAGCCTTGGATGCTCCTCAGGATGGAAATCTTAAAGGCACAGGAGCAGGCTGTTCCTGAGTCCTGTAAGGCAAGTCCAAGGGGAAGAAGACCAGTATGGATGAACCGAGAACCTTTGTTGAGACTCCAGGAGAAAAAGAGAGTGTATGTCCTCTGGGAGAAGGGACAGGCTACTTAGCAAAGTAGTTGCTAAGATATGCAGGAAGGAAGTTAGAAAGGTTAAAGCCCAGCTTGAACTCAGATTGGCCACTGCAGTAAAAGAGAACAATAAATCCTTTTACAAATATATTAACAGTAAGAGAATAATCAAGGAGAATTTCCGTTCTTTACTTGATGCAGCAGGGAATGGGATCACTGCGGATACGGATAAGGAAAAGGCTGAGGTTCTCAAAGCCTTCTTTACATCTGTCTTTAACAGTCAGTTCAGTTATCCTCAGGGTACTTTACGCCCNCTATGACCTAGTTGCTATAACTGAAACATGGTGGGACCACTCCCATGACTGGACTACTGTGATGGATGGCTACAAGCGCTTTGGAAGCGATAGACAAGGAAGGAAGGGTGGTGGTGTGGCTCTTTATATTAAAGAGTGTTTTGATGTTGAAGAGCTTGGGAATGATAAAGTGGNACAAGTCCATGTGACCAGATGGGCTCCACCCTAGGGTGCCGAGGGATCAGACGGAGGTGATTGCGAAGCCGCTTTCCACCATCTATCAGCGTTCCTGGTTATCTGGAAAGGTCCCAAAGGATTGGGAGCTTGGCAGTGTGACTCCCATCTATAAAAAGGGCTGTAAGGAGGATCCAGGTAACTACAGGCCTGTCAGCCTCACCTGGGTACCAGGTGAAATTCTGGAGCAAATCATCTTGGGTGAGATCACACAGCATGTGCATGGCATTCAGGGGATCAGGCCCAGCCAGCACAGATTCATGAAAGGCAGGTCATGTTTGTCCAACCTGATCTCCTTCTATGACCATGTGATAAGACTGGTAGATGAGGGAAAGGCTGTTGATGCAGTCTACCTAGACTTCAGCAAAGCCTTTGACAGGTCTCCCACAGTGTTCTCATGGGGAAACTGGCTGCTCATGGCCTGGATGGGTATACTCTTCTCTGGGTAAAGAATGGGATTGAAGGCTGTGCCCAGCGGGTAGTGGTTAATGGAGTTAAGTCCAGCTGGTGTCCTGTTAGAAATGGTGTCCCCCAGGGGCCGGCGCTGGGGCCTATTTTGTTTAATACCTTTACTGGTGACCTAGGTGGATTGAGTGTACACAGTAAGTTTGCAGATGACATCAAGTTGGGAGGTAGTGTCGATCTGCCTGAGGGTAGGGAGGCCCTTCAGAGGGATCTGGATAGGCTGGATTGCTGGGCTAAGCAAATGGGTTGAGGTTCAAAAAGGCCAAGTGCCAGGTCCTGCACTTTGGCCACAATAACTCCATGCAACGCTATAGGCTTGGGGCAGAGTGGTTAGAAGACTTTGAAGAAGAAAAGGACCTGGGCGTGTTGCTTGATGCTTGGCTGAACATGAGCAGACAATGTACCCAGGTGGCCAAGAAGGCCAATGGCATCCTGCCCTGCATCAGGAATAGTGTAGCCAGCAGGAGCAAGGAAGTGATCAGCCTCCTGTACTCAGCTCTGGTGAGGCTGCACCTCGAGTACTGTGTTCAGTTTTGGGCCCCTCACTACAAGAAAGACATCAAGACTCTGGAACGCATCCAGAGAAGGGCAACAAAACTGGTGAGGGGTCTCATGAGGAAGGGCTGAGGGAACTGGGATTGTTTAGTCTGGAGGAGACTCAGGGGAGACCTCATCGCACTCCACAACTTCCTGAAGGGAGGTTGTGAAGAGGAGGGGGTCAGCCTCTTCTCCCAGATAACTAATGATAGGACTCAAGGGAATGGCCACAAGTTGCACCAAGGTATAGATTAGATGTCAGGAAATAATTTTTCTCCCAAAGAGTGGTCAGGCACTGGAATGGCCTGCCCAGAGTGGTGGTGGAGTCACTGTCTCTGGCGGTGTTCAAGAAGCGTCTGGATGAGGTGCTACAGGACATGATTTAGTAGCTTAGTGGGTGATATTGGTGGTAGGAGGATGGTTGGCTAGATGATCTTGTAGGTCGTTTCCAACCTTGTGATTCTATGATTCTATGTTTTGAAGGAAGAGCTGTGTGTGACATTTTGCTAAAATGTTGTTAGTTGCTGCTGCCTTCTGTGCGGGCTAGTGTAAATGAGCCATTGCTGAATATTTATTTGTTATCATTAAAGTGCAATTAGACCTTTGGGGAGGCTGCATCTGTAAACAAATGATAAATGGTTTACATTCTTTATCTCCCTTTTACTTATATGCCCAAGGATGAAGACTGTAATAAATTTCTGTAATAGATTTTCTTTTTAATGGAAATACACTTGTTCAGTCAGAATGCCTTTTCCATTAAGTGCAGAGCTCTGTTTCACTGACTTCTCTTGAGCTTACAGGACTGCTGGCATTTCATGAGACTTTGGGAAACATTTAGGTGAGAAACAGCCTAAATTCTTTAGCAAATGTTGAGGAAGAGGGAGGGAGTTTATTCCCGTTCTGCTTTTCCGTAATCCTTTTATGAGATCAGGCTGTTGACTTCTGTTCCCTGTTCTCTTTTGTAAATCTGGAGATAGATCTGCTGAAAGGAGGTGGACCTCTGATGGTAGTAGGTTGGAAATCTCCTTCGCTACTTCCAAAGTAGGTCAGCAAAGCAGAGGCTGTAAGCAGAATCCCCAGCTTGGTCCATGCTGCCCATGAAGTTGGTACTGGGCGGAAAACTGCATTAATAGACCACTGACTTAGGTTACATGGGACATATAAACGGGTTGTGTGTCTGAGAACTAGGCACAGCACAGCACAGGGATAACTCTCATCTGATCTGCGCCTTGCTTTGCACTGTGTGCTTGTGGACGTCATGGCTTGTGTCTTTCTTAGGTTAGCTATTTCTGCATAATTTTTCTTTTCAGAAGGTGAACAAAACCCTCAGGATTAACTGGAGGCAGCCATCAAAGAATGTCCAGAGTCTCTCAAATGTTGTTGGGTGGGCAATGCATTTTGGATCTGAAGTTGCATTTATAATTTTTTGCTTGACTTCAAATGCAGAAATTACAGACAGGTAACTAAAACTGTTGAAGATATAAATGCAAAGTATTTATTTGGGTAAGGAGTATCATTCTGTTAAAAAGTAGGTTAAGTTCAGCTCATCTTCTGCAGCTCATGTCTACTGTCAAAATGGCAGCAGGGAGGGGACCAGCACTGATTAGGGTCTTAGGAAAAGAAGGCAATTAGCAAACTTTTAAAAACCTTTTTCTCATGCAATCAGTAGTGTTAATGGTCTTTGACTTTTGTACAGCCAAGCAGAAGGCATGTTGCTGCTCTTTGCAGTTATCTCTTAACAATTGCAAATGTGGCAGAAACCGAAGTCATGCCTCAGCAGTTATTGCTAACTTCTACAGAGGATGGCGAATCCCGGTCATTCTGAGAGCCAGGCTGTGCCCAATCACCAATGGGAAACACCTTTTTTACCTGGAAAGAAGACAAGACTCAGAGCAAAACTAGCCTATAAAACCCTAAAATGAGATTATATTAGCCCATGCCTTACTACACTGAATTGCTCCCACCCTGGTAGAAAAGTATGTTTGCAAGAAATCACTACCTAAGTTGCATGCATGCTATTAAAGAGGTTAGACTGTTAAAGAGTTGAGGCACTAGGTTCTCAGCACATAGATTAAAAGGATCCTTAGTTCTTGCAGGTATAGCACTGCAAACTTCTTTAGTGTGGCTCTGGTAAAGAGAGGAAGACAACGGGACACAACAGCTGTGTTTCAAAGAGTAGTGGGGTGAAAGAGGCTGAAAGGTGAGTCCTGCTTCTTATTACTAAGTCCATTGTGGCACTTGGGAAGTCCCTCTTCCAGATGGGAAGTCTGGCATTTTTATAGGCTTTCTGTATGACCTTGAGTGTCTCGTCTGAGCCAGACTTGCAGAGACTGATCTGGGGTGTTCTCACACCACTGAGCATCTCTCTCCCTGAGATGAATTCACAGAACTGAGGGAGGTGCAATGCAGAGGAGAAAAATGTGCCTGTACTTCCACTTGTACCCAGAATATTAGTTTTCTTAAATGTACCACTGTTTCTCAAGGAGAATGAAAATATCCTGTAATATCTCTGGGTCCTTTTTAAAATGGATAATAAACCATTTCCTTATTTTCAGGTATTTGCACTACCAACTTTTTATGTTGTAGCTTAGTTAGTAAAATGCTTATCCAGACATGAGGGATTTTTACTTTATAACACCCAGTCCTGGACCAATCTCATTTTATAATGAATAAACTATCCCCTGGAGGGAGAAACAAGGAAAAAGAAAAAGGAATAAAAATCACATTGGCTTGGCTCTACTATCTGAACCAAACTACTTTTCTTTTGTATGCCCAAAGTTTCCTCATGAGAGTTTCTCAGATTTTTAGGCAACACTGGTTTTGCCCCAGATCTTGTCTCACATTTATTTGCACATATCACATCACTGCATTAAAGGAATCATTTCATTTTGTGCTCACATGGTGAAAAAAAATTTAACAGGATTGTAATTTCTTCTGCAGCCCTTCAGGAATAAGCAATTTTAAATAGCATAAAATGTTTCTCCATCTAGTGCAAGGTCTGCAGTCACTGATGAAAGAGCCCTCCTCTTCTGCACTGCTAATGAACAGGCCATAGCATGAGCTTCTCTCGCCACCCAGTGCAGAGGCCATTGATTTATGCCAAATATTCTGTCGTGAATATAATATACTCTATATACCAGTATTATCTATCTGTTGGGAGAGGAGCAGCCTCCAGAAACGATCATTGTCACCATTCCTGAAGTTTTGAATGATTCCAGATCTGCTTTCTCACTTAGGTTAAGCCCCCTCTTCAGCAGAAGGAACTCCTTCTCCCGGAGGCGATGGCTTTGCAGCCTATGAGCTAGATGCTGGAGCTAGTTATAAACCTTAGGTGACACATGGGGATAGGAAACCATTTGCTGGAGAGGTCCTTCTGTTGGAGGGGAACAAGAATGATCAGCCCATATATACTCTGCAACAGGAGAATGGTACCTTTGCTTTGTTACTGTGTTGTGTTAGTTTATGCTGCTTCGTAAGGGGATAAGGGAAGGAGAAACTTAAAGCTAAGTGTCAGAGAATATTTTTTTGCTCATTTCAGCCAGACTCAAGTCATAGTGGGAATGACACCAGGCATGAATCAATCACCCCGTGAGAAGAGATGTTACAGAATCATAGAACGGTTGAGCTTAGAAGGCACTGTAAGATCATCTAGTTCCAACCCCCCTGCCATGGGCAGGGACACTTCCCACTAGACCAGGTTGCCCAAAGCTCCATCCAGCCTGGCCTTGAATAATACCTCCAGGGATGGGGCATCCACAGCTTCTCTGGGCAACCTGTTCCATTGTCTCACCACCCTGACAGTAAAGAATTTCTTTCTGGTATCTAATCTAAGGAAAATGTCATGATGACACAAAAGGCTTCCAGAATTCTTACCACCCTTCCTCAAAGAGTTCTGACTTAGAGCCATGATGGCAATATTTGCGAATAAGGATTTTTTTAGTGTGAAGACAGTTAAAAGAATAAAAAGAGGTGCTGGATCCTTCCTCTTATTACCAATCTTTCTGAACTACCAAGAAAGGTAGCTCAGAATGAGCTACTTATTGCATTAAATTTTCAGACCCTCCTTCAGCTCTTTCAGTTCTGCAGTCCAGTGAAATAAGTTGTCTCACTGTTATAAATTATTTTGCACTGTACTCCAACCTTTTTTTGAAATTTGCATCCCTCCAAACAGTGCTCAGTTGCCAGCCTATTATATCCTTTTTCTGTCTCAATTAATTTAGAGGCAATCAATTTAATCCCTGAGCAGTTCACACAGATGATTGCATCGTTCCAGATCCTGTACATCTTTCTCTGAAAGCTGTTGGTGATACATGCTGCATGTCAGCCCAAGATGCACATCCAGGGGAGCCCTGCTCTCACTGGGCTCATGAGAGCATCTCAGACAGCAAATAAGTGTGGTCTTCATTCATGCAAATTTAAGACAGGGTTAAATTCAACCTGTTCCACAGGATTAACTCAGGATTTGAACAAAACCAAAGCAACAGGTTTCATTTTGCTTAAATAATTTTATTTACAGAATGGCTTTCCACACATCCAGCTAGCTATGTATTTGTGTGGCTGATTCACTGGGGAGAGAGGAGAAAATGAGCCAAAACAGTCTTTTTCCTTGAGTCTTTTTAAAAAATGAGGTGTTTTTGTCAGGAGAGTTGGTGAGTTTCTGCACTCTGCAGCAGTGCTTTTTAAGGTATGAACCTGTTGTCAGTAGTTAAATGAATAGTGTTCTCACGCTGAACCTTTCAAAAGGAGTTTTAATAAATAAATTTGTCCAGAGCCAGAGGTAGAGCAGAAAAAAGGGAAAGCGTTCCAGAGTGAAGAAGCAGCAGGAGGCTCAGNACATATGAACAGACTGACAAGTGCTGAGAGGCTGGTAGAAGAAAGAAAAGTGCACAGGGAGTAGAAGGAATAATTATGATTAGCTGAACTATAGGAAAAATACTTACTTTCCAATATTTTAAAGGGGATTTCAGAGCAAACAGAAAAAAAGTCAAGCACATAGAAGGGTGCAATACATCTCAATTAGTTTCTTGTATGGGCAGGGCAGTGTCTACGCTTAAGCTGTCACCTTTTTTATAACTGTGATGAGTAAAAGATGTTTTAAAATCAGGATTCCTCTTTACTGTTTTAAAGGTCTCTTCACCATCTATAAAGTTATCCCAAGGTGATCTGCCTAAATGCAGGCATCTGCAGTTTCAGGTGACCCTCCACTCTAAACTTCTCAAGCCAGATGTAAGCATTACTGAGAAAAACCCAAAAATGGCTGGAAAGCTGAGGCTGGCATTTGATTCTCTTGCCCACTCAAAGTTCTTATTATTAGACAACGTCTTTTTAAAAGACTTTTTTGTTTTGGTCACAAACACTGGGTTTTGAGACTGTTTCTATCCTCCTTCTCCCTGTCAGAGGACTCCTCTCATCTGTCTCATGAGTGGGAGACAAGATGGCATAGCCCACGGGCAATGCATGGGCAAAGGTCACAAGAATGGCTTTCTGTTAGTATATATGGATGCCTGACCCAAAGCCAGGTGACATATGAATGGAAATCCCCTTAATTCTATGATGTTGTGATTCTATGATTCTAATATCACTGAGATTTGAATTCATCTCATTGTCTTGCTGTCTTATAGGAGAATAAAAGTGATGATTATTTAAAAATATTTGTCATGGTTTCATCTGGGATAGAGTTAACTTTCTTTCTAGCACCTGGTATAGTGCTATGTTTTGGATTTGGGATGAGAAATAGTGTTGATAACACACTGGTGGTATTGGTTGTTGCTAAACACTCAAGGACTTTTCTGCTTCTCACACCACCCCACGAGTGAGTAGACCGTGGGTGCATAAAAAGTTGGGAGGAGACGCAGCCAGGATAATATGAATGTCTAATTCACTGACCATTTTCTTTTTAGAAATCTGGGTTCAAATGCCATCTCTCCGGAGACATGGCAAAGGTACAAAACACTCCTGTCTCCATAGCATGGTGTCAAATGCAATACATTTGGTATATATTCAAAGAGGAGACTGGGAAGATAATTCAGTGACTAGAAAAGTAAATTGCAATGAGACTTAATAGTGTCATTGACACTGACGGTCCCCAGGGATACTCTAGCAAGAGCTGAGTGTCAACTCTATACCCAGAGTGAAGAGGACATCTTTGAAAACTGGGCATTAATCCCTCCATTCCATTAAAGTTACCAGCAACTAGAAGTGTTGTGATAAAAGGGAAAAAATGGGTAAGCAAATAAATTTAACTTTTAATTGCATTGTCTCTAGACAGATACTTAAATTTATTTCACTTTCATTAATAATATTGCTAAAAATGTATGTGTACTGCAATGTCTTTCACGTGAGGATGATGAACTTAATACTTCTTTCTCCTTTTCTAAATTCTCTCCTGCATTGTAATCAACATCAGGGTTTTTATTTATGTTTCTGTTGCTTTTTAAATTTTAAAATCTTGCTCACTAGCTTAGTCAATTAATGGATGTTATTGTACACCAAGGCCAAAGAGATGCAAAACGCAATTTACAAAATCCTTAACCCTCTTACCTTCTTGTTGCAGCTTAAATATTCACATATCTTCATAGCACACTCAGTTAGACAACAATAAGTTTCCCAAAGAAAAGCTTAACAATGGCATGTTGCCAAACTAATTTTTTGGCCAAACACAGGAAAAAGATGGACAAGCCAAGTAATCATCCCTGAACACACTGGTCCCAAAGAGGGGTCTGTGTTTACAGGGACCTGCATCTTCCAAAGGTAATTTGGAAATGTTTCTTATTGTGTATTTCAATAGAAAATAAAATGTAGTTTCTAATTTACTTTCCATGAATAAGAGTCTTAAAATGTTGACAAGCACAGAAAATGCTATCGGCTTTTGATGTGCTCTGTATACAGTGGTAATACAGGAAACTTTTTTCAGAAAGTTCTAAAATCTTAAACATTAATTCAAAAATCAAGGGAGCTCCCTTTGCAGACCGCTTTGCTTTGTTTGGGTTGTGGTTTTTGATATTTTTTTTTCTCTTCCCCAAAATGTGTTATTGTGTCAAAATTTGTAGACGAAATACTACCAGAGAGAACACAGAAGTAACAAGAAAGTTGGCACATCCCCCAGTGACAGCAGAAGAACATGAATTCAATTTACTAACTAGTCCATAGCAGTGTTGTGCAAGGGCTTAGGAAGTAACTCATTGTTTCCAAAGAAGTTCATACTTTTTTTTCTGCAAAAAAATCTGCATACAAGTTCCATTACATTATATTGCTGTGCACCTGGAAACCAGATAATCCTTCTACACTAATTTCTCTTGACAAATAAGGCTGGGCTCAAGGTACAGGGTATACAGGTACACTGTACCAGGGTACGCAGGGTGATGGGACAAACTGTCTCTGCAGCCTTAAGTATTCCTGACTTGCCCTATTCTTTTAAACTGCATTGCTGGTAAAACAAAAAAAAAAAACTTCCTGCGTTTATCTTCTCCCCTTCCAAGCACTCTGAAGCCCTGACGCACTCACCTCTCTCTTCTGTGGTGATTTTGTTGTGTCTCTTTTGCTCTTATTCCACATATTTATAGCTTTCTGATTCCATGTTCAGGTAGCTTTCACTCTGTACAATACAGATTTTGTACATACAGTGTAAACATACCCCTTGCTTTCTTCCCACGGTCATTACTTATTTGTAGTGAGCTTTATGATAGCTCTAAGCATTACCAACTGAATTTGGGTACAACTATACAGAGCACTGTAACCACATGTGGAGGTGGTACTAATTCTGTAGATCTTACCGTGTAAATAGAATATAGGGAGGACAAAATAAATAAATGGAGTGAAGAGATGAAGTGACAGGTCGTGCAGCCGCAGTGGTACCAGCATGGGGAGCAACTGCCAGAAGCTGTGGTTCCTGCTCTGCTCTGCTGGCTGTGGTTGGCTCCTTCTGCTTTAGTTCCTTTAGTATCACAGATATTGATCTATTATCTCTGATTGTGTCACTTTTATACATAGAAAATGTATCACACGTGCAGGGGAGGATGTTTATTTCAGACTGGGCTAAACTTAAGATTCTCTTTAAGTGAATGTAGCTCAACTTTTGTCACTGAAAGTTTTTTTTTTGTTTGTTTGTTTGCTTGTTTAAGATTTTGCAGGTTTGAAACTGAATTTTAGTAATAATCCCAAAGAGATTTGGGTTAAAATATGATGTGATTAGGTATGAGAGCCTTGGTCTGCTGTTCTTATTGCTTAGATTGTCACTTATAAGATAAAGAAACACTGCCAATAACATACATTTTACCTGAGGATATAACAGTTCTTCAGAAACACCATTAATTAGTCTCACTGTACCCTTCTGTGTAGCTAATACAAGATTTTATTATGTTTATTTCACAAAATACAGTGAAATACAGAGGGTTAACTTACTACTCAAAGACCTTTGAAATCAGTGGCAGAAATGGGAATTGCATTGAGGATCCCTAACACAAGGACCCTGAGGACACCGATGGGCCTCACTAGTCCTGACCAGCCTCACATGGGGTTCCCCTCACACCTGCCCATGGGTGCAGGGCCCCATCTCAGCTCAGCCCAGGGCCCTCAGTTTGAGCTAGAGCAGCGTTACAAGTGTGCTGGCACCACCTCTGCTTCTCCTCTTGATGGAACTCTTTAACTCACTCTGCAGATTTGTCTCCAGCCCCGTCTTCTCGATGGGCACCTTGGACCCACCTTGTAGCCCTGCCTCTGGTCTTGCCCTCTGGATGGACCTCTTTAACCCACTTTGTCACCTTGTCTCCAGCCCTGTCTCTGGCTCCATCTCCTTTTGATCTTTACTTGGCTTCCTGGGTGAACTCCAGCCCTGGTCTGGGGCTATCAAAGGACTCTTTTACCAGTCCCTGGCTGTCTGCCATGTTCAGCTCCCTCAAGACTTCATCCCGTCAATGAGGATGTGGGCTGTGCTGTGGTACCTTCTGCTCTTGGCTTCCCTTTCCTTCAACAGCAGCTGAATGTCCCTGTGACCGGATGCTTAGATCACTTTTTTTTCCTCATCTCTTTCCATTAGATCATGTTGTTAGAATAAAATAGTTGTTAATTTTTTTTTTTGCATGTGGACTGTGAAATTATTAAAATATATGGGAAAATAATGGCTTTGCTAAAGCAGTGTGGGCTTGCATTTTATTATTCTTGATTTTTTTAAACTTCAAATTTCTTCTGTGGTAGAAAACTTAAAATTTTTTGAAGATATCCATTGTTTGTTTTAAGATTTTCCAGCCTATAGTGTAACCAAGGAAGACACCACCACAGCTATTGAAGATGGAGGTGTTGTCTGTGGAGTCATTATCTTCCAGATGAGTATCTCTCTTGCAGTCTTACCCTGGAGGACAATTCCAGTAGCTTGCCTGACACAAGTGTTGCTTGGCTCGTCAGCAGAAGATTGAGGGCAGCTCACTGAGGAAAACCAGCCATCCAGGCAAGGACACTTCACTCCAAAGTGTATTCTATTGCAGCATCCTGGGACAGAGAGTTCAGTTGGTGGTGCTGGATGAAGAGTTATATGTGAATCTGAAAAGACCATGCATGATATCCATAAAGCACTTCTGTCTGAGAGGGATTTAGCACAGCCTCTAGTCAGGTCAAACGGAATCTAGTTATTTTAACAGAAAAATAGCTCTGAAGAGAGAAAATCCAGCACTGAACAGCCACAGCAATACTGTCTGTGTTGCAGAGACAATGCCCTAATGCTGTACATTTTTATTTTGATGTGAAAAAGGAGCAATTTCCATTATACTTGAGAAAACAACTCAACCCATGGGCAAAAGGAAGTCACTGCTTAGTCTGTGGAAGGGGAAAGGGAGTTGGAAGTTGGATGACAAATGGATTTGACAGGAAAGTCTGTCATCATTTCAGCTGGACTGACCACTGAAACAATTAACAGATGCCCCCCCACCCCCCAAAACCAGGACACAGACACATAGAATTGATCTTTATTGTCAGTTTTCTTTGAAATGTTTTACGTTTTCTTTGAAATGTTTTACCTTTTCATTAAAGAGAAGAAACACAGCGCTTCCATTTCTGTTGGGAATTTTTGACTGGCTTCATCACAGTTACTTTGTTAACAAAATGAATCATCTGGTGAACAAAAGGGAGATGTTGTCTGCAAAAAACACCCAACTTCTAAATAAAAAAATAAAGTTCAGTTCAAGGTGGTTTTGTGAACGTGTCCTGTTTTCACAGGTGCAGAGGAATAGCTGTAGGAGAAGCAAAGAGTTGTTTGACATACAAACAGGATGCAAGCATTCATGCTTCCTGGTGAATTCCATGAATCCTCTCAGTCAGCAAACAGCCACCTTGCCCATTGCAGGAGGGAAAACCTGAGATTTGGAGTGATTTAGAACATGATCATGACAGTCTTCTGTGGTTCAAGAGTCTGTTTAAAACAAAGGGTATGCCAAAGTTGGGACCATCTACAGGTGTCTTGTCTAAAGTAGCAAGGAAAAAACCTAAGGACCATCTACAGGTGTCTTGTCTAAAGTAGCAAGGAAAAAACCTAATGACTTCTGATTTTTCTGCCTTGAGACCCCATGGTTTTCTGTCTTGAGACCCCCTGTTTCCTATATATCCATGTGAAGCCTGAGCAAGACTTTTTTAAAAAACAATTCAGTGCAAGACAGCACTGTACTGTATATTAATGTACTCACCATATGAAAGGATGAAGCCAAAATGATAAGAGTATTCTCTGTTTGGCCTGAAAATTCCCCTTTAAAAAAAAAGCCCCCAAAATAAATTAAAATAATGTACAGCAAGAGCAATAACGTACTCTAGGGAAAGTTACAGAGGTCCATTACTATACATGTTTCAAGGTCTTAAAGTGAACAAGGCCTTGTTGATGTGTACAGAATAGTGATGGGAAATAAGCCCACTTATACCTTACTGTGTAATTAAACGCAATATAAATTTTTGATGTACTGTGATGGCACAGAAAAGGATATTAAAAAATAGGATTATAGGAGAAAACCATCAGCTCAAATCAGATGTTTCCTTCTACAGATTAGGTGGTGTTTTCATGACCTAAAAGGAAGCTAAATGATGTATGAATGAGAGAAGGAGCAGACAGCCAAAAGCAATACCAACAGTATTTTGTTGACATGTTTTTTAAAGCATAAAATTGCAATGAGCAGTGCTGCTTTGGGGGAAAAATTTATTTTTGAAACTCAGTCTCAATGAGAGGATATTTTGCAGTTGAAGATGGCATTTTTCAGTTGAGGTTCTACAAACAATAATGAAGATCAATTGGATCCACCTATTTAAACCTTTAATAGGTCTCATCAACTCAAGCGTAAAAGCATTATGTTAATTTAGGATTTGGAAAAGATGCATTTGTTTATAGTGGATGGAGCATGGAGTGGCTACAGTCACTGGTCCGAAAGGACTCAGAGAGTCAGAACTGATATGCACAAGAAAAGCAGAGACACTCTCTTTAAGTCATTAAATCACACAAAATATATAGAGATGTATACACCAACATCTGGTATATAGATCTATGACTGTCTCACCCACAGAAGATGAAAACTGTGGTAGAAGAATCACCTATTTCCACGACTCCATTGCCATAATGAAAGGATCTTGATGCATTATGCTGATGTTGAATTCAAATTCTGGGCTTTCCACCAGTGAGACCTGCACTCACTTTGAGTTCTTATTGGCCATTTGAGTCTGAAATAATGTGTGCCAAGAGGGAACTCAGCACAGTGGCCACCTCTATGCCAGCTTGGACACTTGACTTCAAGTTACATGTTAGACATTGCTGGATCCACACCCTCGTCTTCTCTTTCCTATAAAACCTCAACCTGAGGAAAGTCTCCGGTGTCACCTAAATCTGTTTTGTTTGTTTGTGGGGTTTTTTTTTCTGTCTTTCTGCTGGAAATTATTTGACTTCTGAGAAATACAGGGATGAGCAAGAAATAATTATAGTTATGGTCATTTGCAGTCAGATAGCTGTTATCATAAAGGATTTGCTAACACATATCTTGCTGCTCTCCACAGGGTACAATCAGAATTGTCCATTTGTTATCCATAGATGCTGACATTAACAGTCAAGAGGTTCAGATCACAATATATCTTTTTTTTTTTTTTTGGTCTTAAGTTTGTCACAGGAAAACTTAAATTTTTATATATTTTTTTCATAAGGAAATAAACCCGAAACATTTATTTTCAGATTGTTTTTAGCTAAAATGGTCTTCTAGTGGCTAAATACATCAGTAAAGTCAATGTTTCTGACTTTTGAATCAGTTACAGACAATGGAGTGCATTTCTCTGTATTACATTTCCTTTTGGAGTCACTGTTACCAGGGGGCTGTTTTGTTTACTTTTGGGTATAAGTCTCTGGAGAGTCATAGAAAATGTGTTGATTTTTCTCTGACTAGATATGGGATTTATCAAGGGCACTGGGGATATTTGATAGTAGCCCAGGGAATATGGTCAGGGGAGGCAATGAAGACAGACGAGCAGCTTATGCCAGGTAATAGCTGAAACAAAAATGCTATTAAAATTGGAAAGGTTTCTAACAATAATTTATGCATGTTCTGTGAAACAAATAGCATTGTGACTTTCAAAATGTGTTATTCTGATGATGCACATCAAAATAAAAAGTCAATATTTCCAAATTCATTAAGTGGAAAAATAAAAAATAAAAGAGAGGAGGATAGCTATGTCCTATTTTTTATAAAGACAACTGTGGAAATGACAAAATTTTCCTCAAGTCTTCAGATCTTTCTTTGTTTTATTGATGTCTGCAACAGATGCTGACTGTACATATTGCAGGGGACAGAGACTTGTCTGTCAGCACTAAAAGCCTAGGGATCTACCCATGGACTAACAAACACCTTTGAATACTTGTGTGCTTGCTGTGGCCATCTGCCAGTGATACCCAAAATATCCTTTCCATTCTGATATTTTTTAGAAAACATCCTTTTCTATAAAGAAAAACTCATTGCGTCCCTTTATTCTCTCACTGTACTTCAAAATGGACACAGTATATGATATAATGGGGTCCTATATGACAGGTTCTGTACGACTGCACATTTAAAAGTAGCAACAGCCATGAAGGCTCTGAGGCACTAGAAGGTAAAATAGTCACCTGTTCTTGATTAAGGAGAGCTGAGGAATTGTACAGCATCAGCTCATACATGACTTCTTGGATTAAATGGGTGTCCTTTTCCTTAGGCGAGTTGATAGTAAATATTTGGTAGTATTTAAAATATTTCTTACTCCTCTGCAAGGGACTAACAGCATTATTGCATGCTGCAAATTGTAAAAGCATCCCTTGGAGATGATAAAATCTGGTTGAAGGCTGCTTCTTGCAACTCTCTGTGCACAATGTTCCCTGACCTCATAGTTTGCAAAGAGGGTTGCTGTTGCTGTTAATTGTTTCACTAATAGCTTGATAATGAAGCTGTCTGCCCTGAATGGGTGTTGTTTCAGTATTTGACAGTGCACCACCATATTCTTGGGAAAAAATGTGACAGAAAACTGCCTCTCCCCTCAGTCTGTCCTTTTGACTCCCCATGTGCCAGGTGGTGATGAGATTTGCATTCCAAGTAGGATGTTGTTGTGGTTTAAACCCAGATGGCAGCTAGGATCATGGGGCCTGCCAGAGAAAGAGAGTCAGAAGAGTAAAAGTGAGAAAACTCACGGACTGAGACGAGTAAGTTTAATACATTTAGCAAGCTTAATAAGTAAAGCAAAAGCTGCACAGGCAAGCAAAGCAAACCAAGAAATAAATTAATTCACTGCTTCCCATTGGCAGGCAGGTATTCAGCCATCTCCAGGACATCGAAGCTCTGTCTCACATAACGGCAGTTTGGGAAGACAAACAGTCTCACTTTGAATGTCCCCCTCTTCCTTCCTTCTTCCCCCAGCTTTATGTACGGAGCATGACCTCACACGGTGCGGAACATCCTTTTCCTCAGTTGGGCTCAGTCCCGGCTGTGTCTCCTCACAACTTTTTGTGCACCCCCAAGTCTACTCACTGGTAGGGTTGTGTGAGAAGCAGAAAAGGTCTTGAGAGCCTAGGATCAGCCAAAACCACTAGTGAACTATCAACAGTATTCCCATCCCAAACCTAAACCATAGCACTGTACCAGCTTCTAACAAGAAAGTCAGCTCTGTTCCAACTGAAACCATGACAGCTGCTAATTCGACTGTTCTCATATTCACCTTTTATTTAGCATTTTGGCAAAAATAACACCAGCTTTGCATCAGTGTTCACTGTCAGAGTCTTTGGGCTGTCATTTTTATAGTGATAATACATGTGGCAAAAACTTTCAAGTGTAGTAAAAATCCTGCATGAAGAAATAAATCAGATATTTCTCTGTTTCTGGCCCAATGAAGGAAAGAAGAACTTTTTTTTCAATCTGTTTTATGAAGATTTATTTGTTTTGTATTTTTTCCTTAAAGTTAGTAACCTTCTGTAGGTCTTTCAAAGGAGAAGGCAGAGAGGTTGAATCTTTGTCACTTTTCAGAACATATTAATTTAGATTGGAAACTTTTGGAAGAAGGCAGGTATTTTTTTTCTATGCTGTTTACATAATGTAATCCAATGAGAAAAACATGCCCTGGCAAGTGTAACCCCAATTTCGGATCAAATTCCTTATTATTTTAGTAGAGATACTGATTCAGTTAATGTCAGAGTCCCACTGAGTGCTGCTGCAGGGACATACATCCAGGACCACGTTCTCTGTGGTGCAAACATGAAATATCTTTTTTTGTGTGCTTAGTGTTTTATAAATTTTTCTTGTGAAAAAAGATCACCCCACAACCAAAACCCCAAACACAAAACCAAACCCACAACAAAATACAGGAGCAATGTTCATTTCAGAATTGGGGTCATTCTGAAATCACATCAATCCAGTAGATGTCATTAATGCTGCAAAAGTCTAATCTTTTCAAATGGGACCACTTAACATGTATCACTGTATTGCAGCAGAAAAAAAGAAAGAATGTTTTCTAAGAATAAGTATTAGCTGAGACTTGCATACATAACACTTGTGACATGGGAAACATACTTTAACTGCTTTATATTTCCTGTCAAATTCAGTTTGATTAGTAGGTAACTTGAGTATAATCAGTTTAGCAACATGCCGTTCCCCCTGTCATGTGGCAAATAATGTTCAGCAATAAGTCACTTGAATGAT
The DNA here is from genome assembly GCA_013400055.1 of Nycticryphes semicollaris. NCBI lineage: Eukaryota > Metazoa > Chordata > Aves > Charadriiformes > Rostratulidae > Nycticryphes > Nycticryphes semicollaris. Next base: position 101,444 of record VXBJ01004673.1, on the reverse strand, counting down.
GTTGTACTAAATTAAATTCCTCTATTGCCATTTATACTAAGTAACCATAAAATATCACTGGCTTACATTCTGCAGGATTCAGAAACACCTTAATGTTAGCAAACGTGATTTTGTGCTCAGCACCAGATTTTTTTTATCATGTCTTCAGAAAAATCAAGCTGATCCAGCATTAGGAGGTTTGGGAAGAAAAGGGACACTGAATTCAGAGAACCTGCTTAGTGGTCATTACAAACAGGAATATTTATAAGGGGAGGAAAATAGCATGATAGCTGGTCTCCAGCAAAGTCCACTGGGTGGTCTGGTGACACTAACCCCATATATATAATATCCTCTTGAGAGATGGAGAATTTAGGAATTGCATACCATTATTTGTGATGTTCTTCAGGATACACAAGCAGACTAAGGGGAAATTAACTTAGCCCTACAAGCGTTAGGTATTCAGATTAAGATGGGTTTCTGCTCAGACTGTTGGAAGAATATTGTGCATCTCCAAAGAACAGCTCAAACCATCCCAAACAAGACAAGAAATATAGACAGGATCACCATTTTATGTGGTTTTTTTTTTCCCCTATCTCTTTTGCCCAATGAAGGCTTGAGGATAAGTAGTTTAGACAAGATGACTCAGCTCCAGCCCTTTGAGGTTGAAACTAGAGGAGATGATTTTTCCCTTAGGTAACCAGAACTTAGCCAGCAGGGCAAATATGATAATGGAATGCTTTATCCTGAAGCTCCTAGCTATAGAAAACTGCCCCAAATAATTAATTGGTAATGGAGATCTTTACATGCTAATTAGTGACATTTCTTTCCCTGAACAGAGTATAAATTATTGAATGCTCAGTTTTTCTGACCTTATACAGAGAGAAAGCCTTTAGTAATATGCTGTAATAAACCCATTAAGTCTCTTCTCAGGATGATCTACAGCATGATTTTGAAGCCATTAATTTAGCTGTCATATCTCTTGAAAGCATAATATAAATCTAGACAGGAAAAATGGAGTAAGGATTGATAGCTAGAAGCAACCTGGAGAAATAACAGCCTGAAGCTGAGACACTTGGAAAGCTTTGCCATCCTCCTGCAGGGTGAGATGAGAGGATGGCTCTGGTGCAAAGCTGCTACAAGAAAAGAAGGGGAGAGTGGCAAGGGACCCTGGGGAAAAGAGGGAAAAGGCTGTGAGGCATATGGGAAATGCCCTTCAGGGAGCATGAGTCTGGCTGCTGAGGTGCCCCCCAGCTTCACAGGCCACTCCACACAGACACATCAGAAAGGTTTTTGTGGAGCTGGTGTTGTGTGACCATCAGCATCAGTGTAGCTGCTGCTGGGGGAGAAAGAAGAACCTTCACTTCTATCTCATTGACCCTTCTATTTTTAATTTTAGGATACTGCTTTTCTCCCAATCCAGGATCAAGGAGCCACAGCACCACATATCAACAACTGTACAGCAGTGTAAGAGTTACTGTATTTTTAATAACCTTAAGATGAGAGTCAGCCACAAAGAGCAGATTAACAAATTGTGGAGTGTCAGCCCTGCAAAAGGAAAAGTTTGAGCAGATGAGAATGCAAGTTTGGGTGAAGGCTTGAGTGAAAAGTCTGAAGATTAACAACTTAATACTCAGCACACAACAGGTGATTTGTTATAACAAGAGTTTATTTTGACTGCTTGTTTACTGACTTTAGCCTCTAGCTGCCTAATGGGATTACCTCGTGGTAAGAGATAAAAATTAAGTGAAATAACTCATTCCTGATGAGGTACATGTAATTGCAGAAATAAGTAGATTATAATGGGATTGCTTCTTATTGGAGAAGCACAGAATTCCCATTTCATCCTCATTGATGGATTAGAAGACTGAAGTAAATTCAAAATAGCTTTTAGGTACCTAAATTGACTTCACTGGAAGTATGTGTGAAGGAGCAGAAATTAGATGACAAACACCTATTCAGTTCCTGATTTAACAGTTTAAAGGAATTATTTCACTTCTTGTTTGGAGAAGGTGATTTCATACAGACATTCTATTATGGCCTTCACCACAGTGTCAGAAGCAGCTCCTGAGAATATGCTGCTTCTTAAAATAATGAGACAAAACCAGATTAGGGCTAGGAACTGTGTTCTAAAGCTGCAGTGTGACAAACCATGCTTTCTTGTGGCAGAGAAAGCCTTGTGCCCTGGACACTGCAGGTGAGCTGGATGCATTCCACAGCCCTGATGTTTCTGAGGTTCATTGTGTTCTCTGGCCAGTTGCTCCTGACCACCAGATGTGTTTAGCCCCTTTCCTGCCCTGTGGCCATATCCCCACTTGTGATCAGAGTAAATGCTAGGAAAAGCTGGCTGTTGTCAGAATAACTCAACTTTGGGAGACCTGTGGTAACTAAAACCAGGAGGCACAGTGGTGAGGCTAAATGCATCGCCTTGGTGGGCTCAGGTGGTTCCCAGGGTGTAGGGCTATGCTCTTTTTTACAGCACACATATAGGGAAGCAGAGTCCAGGGTGCAAAAGTGAATAATTTCATGATTGTCGTGGTTTAGCCTCAGATGGCAACAAAGAACCATTTGGCAGCAGCTCTCTCTCGAGCCCTGCCACAGCTGGGAGGGCAAAATCAGAAGAACAAGGCAAAACTCGTGGGTTGTGACAAAGGCAGTTTAACAACAAAACAATAATAGTAACATGGAAAAAGGAGTATAAAGACAAGATTACGATACAGACCGACCGCAACCCCACCCGTCCCTGCCCATGGATGCCACCTATTTCATGTCCCCCTCCCCTTCCCAGCCAGCCCCCAGCTACCCCCTGGGCATGGCTCACCTGGGATGGAATACCTGTGCCCCTGCTAGAGCCAGGAGAGAATTAACCCTGTCCCTCCCGGAACCAGGATGATGAACCAGGATGATATGAGCAGCATGATATTTTTTTTTCTCCAAGGCCCTGGATAAGGTTGAACTGGGGTCGGATGAAGACCCTGGGGTTCTCAGAACCAGCCAAGTGCAGGTGAGATATACATAGGAAATCTAATAACCAACTTGGACACCTAGAAATACAATAAATTTGAATAAAACACATGACTAGGACAAATAATTATTTTTGCCTTGTTCCTGAAAATCCAAGGTGCACCCTAAGGAATGCTTTACATTCCAAATCCCTATGCTTTGACAATAAAGAAGTTTTTAAGAACAATGAGATAGGGAAACAGAGAGAATGGTAATTTTTAAGATTCTGCATTGAAAATGCAATTTTTATTTTGATCACTTTTGTGCTCCAGATACAAACAGCGTTAAAACTCTTATTTCCTGACATAAGTCTGGTTTTATAGTTAAAATAATCAGGAAAAGAGCATTGGAACAAATGCATATATATAATAAGGAGGAATAAATAAGAGTAAGAAAAAATGTTGCTGCTGTACTGCTGTGGGGACATAGCCATAGGAATTTCACAGGTAGTTATTATTGCATTTTACATTCTGTTGGAATGAGATAGTTTTGAAATGCTAATAATGCTTGTATAGTAAAACTGAGTAGGGTCCCATCATTAATAAAGCAGGTAGAAATCTTCCCTTCGCTCTGATGCATTTGCAAAGTTTACCTACCTTTCCAGAACAAATTACTGGAAATAACTGTATTTAACAGTTGGTTCATATTCAGTGTGGCCCCCACTCTGGAGGGTGCAGGTGGTACAGCAAAGGGTGAGGAAGGGATAGGGGAGGTATAGAACATTGGGAATTTCAGAAGAAACATATATAAAGCAAGAATTTACTGCTATTATGGCTGAAATCTTAGCAGTCTAATCCAGGAATAAATAATAGTCCAGACCTGAATATTACAGAAAAAAAAAATATATTCGATGTAAAAAAGCTTCAATAATAATATTATAATGATAGGAATGCAGTTAAAATTATTATTCTCACCCTGCTTAGTATTTAGACCTTTTCTAACTCACCTGTCCTCTGCTTCTCTGGGTCCTAAAGTCAGTAGTTTCATTTTGGTGGTGGTGGTGGTGTTGGAGGAGGAGAGTTATGACCAGCAAATGACTCCAGATGCTGGGAGGAACAGGATGTTTGTGGTGGTGGCTTCCTCTTTGTCATTTCAGGACCCACATGGGGTCATGTTTATATGTTTGCTAACACACTTTTACACCTTACTCTTTCTTCATTGCTCTGCAACTCCACATTTCACTTGAATTTTACTGTGCATGGTGCATCTCACACGTTAGAAATACTAATTCTTTGTTTCCTTTGTTACCCCTAAAGCCAGTTTTGTCTAGATCCAGCTTGTCCAGCTTATGGAGCCTGTGCAGGTTGAGGAAAGCGCAGATGGAACAAGCATGGTCAGCCTTCTCCTGAGGCCTTAAAATCTCAATGCAAAGCCTGTGGATCTCAGTGGCAATGGCAAGACTGTGCTAGAGGTCCACATGGTAATAAACTGCCCATTTTTTGCAGTCCATTCCCCTCATGCACATCCAGTCATTGAGTTAGGGATGTTTGAAGGCACATCCTGCTCACCCTTTTTGTATCCACTTGTGAGCCTACTATGGATTTTCTATATAAAAACCCCTTAATATTAGACGTATTTCCAGTGAAGAAGAAATTAATATTTTTTTTTTCAGAGATAAGTTGACTTAACCCTGCCTTTCTCATTGTTCTTCAGATCTCCAAATTAACTGTGCGCTCCATCTTTTAAGTGGTGGATTAAAGGACCCGCTATATGATAAAAAGATGGAAAGTGAATTCACTTGGTTTTTCTTATATTGCAAACTCCATGAGAAAGGACTGCTTCTTAAATGTCTGTAAGAAACCAAACGTGTGGAGGTGCTCATGTGGTTGGAATCTCATCCTAATTACTTGGCAGGGAACCACCAATAAATCAGATTAGACAGGTGAATCCACTTTTCCTGTCATTTTTAATTAAATTAGTTTTCAAAAATCCTACTTCTATCTACTTAAGATACTCCAAGGTGATCAATGGTGAATGACTCCACCTCAAACAGCCATGCAAAAAAGAGAGAAGGCAAAATGAAGATGAGGGAGAGCACATCTCACAAAAGGCCTGAGAATATTTAGTCCCTTTCTGATTATCCCTCATGAATATGACTTTGACTATGCTGAATTCAGACACCTAGAGCTGAGCTAGTAATTTGTTGCTCTCTCTATGGTTAATGAAGAGAGAAAGTGTTGGCTTTTTCAGGGTGCAGTTCATCTCATCCAACACAGGTGCTGTGGGATCTAGCAGTGCAGTCCCTGATTTGAAAGAAAATGAATGTACTCTTCAGGAAGCAGGGGATTTAGTTCAAGTAGCAGAAGCATTTCAGAAAGCACAGTCCTAGCTCTTTTTGCACAGGTTCCAAAATTTCCAATAAATTCATCAGGAACAGGAGAAGAGCTTTGGGGGTTTTTTTGTTGCTGTTGTCACTGCAGTGATTACTTTTCACAGAAAACTCATAGAAAGCCCCGAGTCTGACATCTACCCAGCACTCATGTCACTGGTCGGTGATGGGTATTGCAGTGGAGCACTGCAGCATTTCTTTGTGCAGTGGCCATCTTGCCCTTGAAATCAGATATTTTTATATTTGTAAACTTCCAGCCTTCAGCCTGCTCACCTCCAGATAGAGGGGATATAAATCTGTCCTTCTACTCTCCAGAGGGCATCTTTGGGTGATAAAATCATTCAAGCCCAGCCGCCAAGTCATTATCTCAGATCAAAAGAAAAAGCTGAGACCTATTCTTTTGTTACATTACTGTTGAATTTAAATGGGAGGAGAGAGGCTTATGGAAGCCAGCCTCACCTGTCCTCATTTGCACCCTCTGCTCACACACACCGTGTTCTTCATCATGTTCAAGATGCTCCAATTAGATAAGCAAAGCACAAATGTCTAATCACAGGAAAGTTGCAAGGGCTGTACAAAAAATCAGGATTAGAATTCAAAAGTCAACCTTAGCTGACATTGTCACATTTAATCCTCTGGAAAATGCTACTGAATTAAAGCAGTATAAAGGTTGCCACAGAAAAGGGATTTAGCTAAGCAAATGAAAAAAAGGAAATAATATTTTTCTCCTAGCTTTTATTTAAAGATTTTAGGTGGAGGGATGGCAGGGGAAAGGAGAGAAAAGATTTAGGCTTGTGATGAGTTCAGATTTCCACATAAACATGTATAAGGGTATAGTCTTTGGGATGAATATCCTACAGTCTGCAGGAGTTTTCAGTACTAGTAGCTAAATGTTGACATTCACACCTCTCTGTGCTTTCATGGACATGTATTGCAGGACTTCAAACATCTTTCTGTATATATGTCTGGTTCAAGATCAAATATAACATAGGAAAAGGTTATTTAATGTTTATTAACTCAATGGCTCAGTACAGCCAATTTAGGCTATATAACTTTGCATGCTGATTTTACTCAGGAGTGTTTCCTTAAAGAGGGTTTAGAAAAAGACGTAGGCTTGTCCATAAAGTGAATGGACCCAAAACAGAAAAGCGCCTTGTAGTATTGACACTTTCCCTCCAAAATGTCTTTCTCTTGTGCACTGATGCAAGGAAATTGCTATAAAACTCTGCTCTGACCCTGAGGAGATCTGTAACCCCCCCTCTCTCCAAACCTCTGTCTTTTTCTCCTTAGGATTGGTTTCTGGCTGAAAAGCAATAGCAGTATTTATCCCACCACCAACATTTCTGACTTTATGTTCTTTAAGCTTCAAGCCATGAATGTGAGCACATGAGTGGACACATTAGGGCAACGAAGTGGTGGTGGTGGGGAGTAAGTCTTATGGGGAGAGGCTGAGGGAACTGGTGTTGTTCAGCCTGGAGAAAAGGAGGCTGAGGGGAGACCTTCTTGCTCACTACAGCTACCTGACAGGAGGGTGTAGAGAGGCTTCTCTGGAGATGTTCAAAACCCGCCTGGACAAGTTCCTGTGCAACCTGCTCGAGGAGGACCTGCTTGGGTAGGGGGGTTGGACTAGATGGTCTCCAGAGGTGGTCTTCCAACCCCATATTGTTCTGTGATTCAAAGATAGTCATTAATTAGCCAATGTTTTAACATAAAATAAGCAGTGGATTGAAGAGGGTAGAAATGTATTTAACTACTAGTGATCACTGGGATTAGGATATGGTACACCATGGGAGGCTTCCAATCTCCTGTTCAAAAGTCTGCCCTTGGCTTAGAGGAAGCAGGAATCACAGAATCATAGAGCTGTCTAGGTTGGAAGGAATCTTTCAGATCATCTAGTCCAACCACAAACCTAACACTGACAAAAAACATCTCTAAACCTTACCTCTAAGCTCTATGTCTACCCATCTTTTAAATAGTGCCAGGGATGGTGACTCAACCACTTCCCTGGAGAGTCTGTTCTAGTGCTTGACAACCCTTACAGTGAAGAATTTTTTCCTAATATCTGGGTGAAATGTCATGATTTTGATACTACAGGCTCAAATCTTGGTGATACAGGTCAGGTTGTATCTCAGGATGAGTATGCCAAACCTCCTTATGCTGCTGTTCTGGTAAGAGACATTAACTTTTTGTGTTGGATTGACTTTGGCTGGCTGCTAGGTGCCCACCAAGCGGCTCTATCATTCCGCCTCTTCAACAAGACAGGGGAGAAAATACAAAGAAAAAGGTCATGGGTTGAGATAACAACAGGGAGATCAATTAACAACCTTCATCATAGGCAAACTAGACTTGACTTGGGGAATTAATTTAATTTATTGCAAATTAACAAGAAACAGATAATGAGAAAGAAGAAGAAATGTTAAAACACCTTACCCCCATCTGTCCCTTCTTCCCATGCTAAAATTCACATCACTTTCTCTATTTCCTCCCCCTGAGCAACACGGGGGGGATGGGGACTGGGGGTTTCAGTTAGTTCTTCATGTGTTGTTTCTGCTACTCCTTCCTCCTCATGCTCTTCCCCTGCTCCACTGTGGGTTCCCTCCCATAGGAGACAGTCCTCCACAATCTACTCCAATAGGGAGATAACAGCTGCATAATGATCTCGCTTTGACCAAATGGCGCTGCTCCCAGCATACATCAGGACTCAGTGTGAACCATTTGTTAGCCAAAACTTGATCAGGAGTTGTGTGAGCATTCTCACATGTGCGTGCAGCCTGCCTAAAGCTCAATATCTTCCTTTTTCCTGAGTAAAATTTAATTACTCACATCTTTGTGATAACATATTTTTTTGGACAGGAACCCAGTTTCAGCAATATCTGCCCTTCTTTGAGCTCTTAAATCTACGACAGCCGTTAATTGCCATGACTTCATTAGATACTATATTGCTCAAAAAATTCTATATTCTGCTGGCCTTTAAGCCTTTAATCATTGAGGGACCAGTCTGCAATGCAAGAGTCTTCTTTTATCAAACATTCATCAGCAATTTAAGACAAAATTAAAATAACTTGCAAAAAGAACTTAAATTTTCAGTGCTTCATAAGAGAACAACCTGAAATTTCTGCATAGTCAGTAGGCTCCCAGACACGGACCTTGAAAAAGTAGGCAGCATCTAATAGCACTTAAGCCTATTCAGGTGTAGACTACTTAGTCTGTAAATCTTTTTCATTGTTTTTCTCTAGTCCTAGATTGAAGATGTCATAGTTACTCTGGAAGACTGTTATATTAATGCAACAGATCATTGGTATTAAAAAAGCCCAACTCTCAAGAACAGAAAACATGTAAACATATGGAGGTCAGGAAATTGGAGCAACTAACTTTTGAAATTCTGGAAGTGTTCAGCTAAACTTTAGATGCTAAACTTACTTCTCTCTTATGCATGCAGCTTTGGCTGCAGGGCTTTGTCCTCCTTTTAGGTAATCATAGAGGGAATAGATAAAAACACTGGTATCTTAACCATTACGTAATATTTCAGTAAGAGCATTGACAAGAGACTAGAAGCCATTATGGTTCAGCTGGTCTCTGGCTGCTGCCTTCTCTGAGCATTGGGCAACTTGATCTGTTTTGATTTCCAGTAATGTATCAAATAGTTTTGCCAAGAGTTAAACAATTGAATATTTTGTGATTTGCCATCCCCAGCAGGAATCCAGAAATGAGGAATAAGCATATGAAGGTTTGTGACAGGGTCTCAAAATTCAGTTTGAATATTATCTTTATTTTTTTAATTTAAAAACCGAAATCTTTCAAAAACAATGTTGGGATAGTTATTCTGAAAGAGAGCCACAGGACAGGATACTAGAAGTCTCTTCCAAACCTGCATGTCTCCTTTTCTAGTGCCCTTTTGGCAGTAGCTCTACCTTCAAGTACACCAAACTACACATTACCTCTCCCAAATGTCATCAGGCTATTTATACTAATGATGAAAAACAGGAACCAAAATCTTATAGAATGAAATATCAGAAAATAAATATTACACTGCTGGCAATTTAGTAATACTGTTTCAGTAATTCAGAGCTGTGATTAAAACTAGCTTTATGACAGAACATTTCTAAAAGTTTTAGCTGCAGTATTTCCAACAGCTTCAAAACCATGTTGAGCTCCTCTTTCAAGTGTTACCTCCTGTGGTGTGTTCACCTTCATGTTGTTTCTTGGTTTTGTCCTTGTCTTGGCAAATGCTGCACCTACTCAAGGTCCCTGGTTCTGTACAAGCCATCAAACACAAAAGACTTTTGAGCTTATGCTCTTAGTTATGCTTTGACTCAGTTTCTTATTCTGAGGTTTGGAGACAGCCTGTTTACCGTTAAAATGGTCACTGCATTTATCAATACCCACATGTGCAACACATTCTGTAGGCTATACTTAACTAATAAGGAATATATGTGTCGACCAGTTGTACAGTCCTATAAAGCCACATGTAAATTTGGTCTTTAATATTTCTCTAATTAGCTAACCCACTTCAACAATTGATGTTAGTTTTATGTGTGGTGCCTTTCACATAATGATCTTAAAGTATCTTAAGGACATTACTTGATAAGACTCATCCAGCAGTAATTATATATGGGAATAAAATGTATTTTCATTAGTCATGTGGAGTAAGTAAGGCGCAGAGGAATTAAGCTATTTTGTTGATCAAAGTGGCAGCAGAAATAGCAATAAAACCTGGCAATCCCTGATTCTCCTCATCCCAGCTGCATGCAATACTAATTTCCAATGACCACAATATTCACAATATCCCAGTGTAAGGATCCCACCTTCCCCTTACATCCCCCTTCCGATAACATGAAGCTCTTTAATATCTTCAAAAGTGATCTGGATGATGAGATCAAGCTTACCCTTCTGAAGTTTGCTGGTGATACCAAACTGAGTGGGGAAGTGGACACCTCAGAAGGGAGAGCCACCCTACAGGAAGACCTGGATAGGCTGGAAGAGTGAATTAACAGTAACCTGATGGTGGTGGATGTTCCTTTTCTTTTGCCCCTGGTAAGGAATGAGATATAGAGTGAGGTTGAGCATTCCCTCCCCATGTTGGGTCACAGAGGTGTCTGTTGTGCAGGGGGGTGTGACACACAGCTGGGAAACTCCTATTCAGCACAGTCTTGCAGTGCGTGAGGGAAAATCTCAGAACAAATATTTACCTTGGCACTGAGTATAAAAAGAAGAAACCAGCCTGCAACGAGAACAGAGCATTGAAGCCAGCAATTTCTGACAGTTTGAATTCTTTCTTTTTGTGAGTAACCCTAATGGCAGTATTTTGGTCTGACAAGCTGAGGTACAAGGTTAGCTGAGCATCTCAGCTGTGCTGCAGGAGGGAGGGCACAATTTTATTGTCTTTGAAGATACATGGTGTGCACGGTGATAACTTCACTTATGGATACAGTCAAGCACTCAAGCACAATAAGAGAAAACCACATGAAACGACATTTTTCTTTTGAAGAATCTAGGCTGCATGTCCTTGGAAAAAAAGAATAATAAGATGACTCTAAATAGAATTTCTGGTGTCAGATTTCTAGTCTGCCACCTCCTGGAGTTGTATCAGATCCAGAGACCCCATGCCTTGGCAGCTGCAGCACAGGTGTTTGTTAAAAATCTGTTACACAAAGTACTTGAAAGTCCGTGAGAATCATACTGCCCTTTTTTTTTTTTCCTTCTTCAGATGATATTTGAGAAAACCAGAAGAGAAAATCTCTAGTTTTGTGTGAATGCACACAGACTTACCCTAACTGTCAGAAAGGAGCCTTTTTGCTTCAGTGATAAACTGTAGCGTGTAAATCCTGAAGGTTAAAAGTCAGAAGACTCCTCACAGAAAGAAACAGGGCTTCCAAGTGTTATTTGCTAGAATTCCTGATTTTTAAAACTGTATTTTGGGGGATTGGCTGGACAGTTCATGTGGTTGACTGTTAATATCTAAAACCCAGACTGGAAACAAAGAGCTGGATTTAAAAATGAGCTGAGGAAGTCAAGTGTGTTGGCATGTATGATAAGAAAGGCACTTTGACTTTAAATTCTACCTACCATGACTTCTTATGTGTTGGCTGAACAACTAAACTACCCTTTGCTACAAAGGCAAAATTAACCACATCTCTCAGATATGTAAGTTTTTAGTCACTCTTAAAAATTGTTGTCATAACTTGACACACTCCGTCGTTGTTTATGGGGTCTTTCTTGGCAATTATTTGGCTGGATTAACCTGTGAAGATTTGCAAACTAAATTGATATAAGCATACTGTGTATAAAATGAAGCAAATTATGCTGTTTTGTAATCTCCTGGTTTGAGGTACAATGAACCAATTTTTTGTTTTAAAATTTTACTTTTTTAGCTGTGCCTCTTCTAACTAACTAAATCTGAAATTAACAGCATATTGTTCAGAAAACTCTTCACTCTCACAGTGATAAAACCTGGTTATACCAAGAAATGCTTTGCAGAGAAGCCCTTGCTTATACTTACTGCTATAACAACCAAGGTCAGGTAATTTCGTTATTTGCCCCGTTGGAGGGTCAGAAGTGGAAAAGCATAGAGGGGTCACACTTGCAGGGAGGAGCTGACAGGTCAGGTGACCCAAACCTGACCAACAGGGTATTCCGTCCCATCTGCATCATGCTCGGTATAAAAGCTGAGGAATCAAAGGGTCATCTCTTTCTTTGATGGACGACGTCCAAGGAGGACCCTGTCTGTTCGTCTGCCTTTGATCCCGATCTGAGCATTCCTGACTCCAGATCTGGAATCCAGCTCCTGTCAGTCACTGAGTCCAGTCTGGCACTTTTCATGATGCCTGCTGGTGATGTGATCATCATCCTGGGAGCTTGATATGGTTTTGTATATAATGTATACTTTTTTTTTTCTTTTTTCGCTTTTAAAAAAACTTTTCTTTTTTTTT